>MDKJ01088111.1:0-40715 GCA_005239525.1 Nicotiana knightiana | reverse complement strand
GCAGTTATAATGTGTCCAAAAACAAATAAGTGCACGCCATCGTGACTTGTTTCAAGATAAATCTATAAATATTCAAAGCGGCTAAAAATCGAAAAGGCTAAATGCACAATGGGCTAAAACACGTAAGTAATTAGACAATTCAGGCCAAATATTAATAGTTAAGCGACCGTGCTAGAACCACGGAACTCGGGAATGCCTAACACCTTCTCCCGGTTTAACATAATTCCTTTCTCGGATTTCTAGTCGCAGACAACTTAAAACAGAGTCAAAATTTCCTCGGTTTGGAATTTTTAAAATAAAACGGTGTCCAGGAGCATCGTCAAAAATTCGGGTGGCAACTCTGAAATAATAATTAATCCCAAAATCGAATAATGTTACTTTAAATTGGAAAAACTCCCTTATTACCCTTTCATTAATCCGGGGATAGTGAAAAGGAGGTGTGACACACTATGCAATTGAATTGACTAGATTTGGGCCACCCGGAGTTGGATACTCGTGGCAAGAGCGTGGTATTGAGTTGATTAGCGCAGTGAAGGTAAGTGGCTTGCCTAACTATGTGTCTGGGACTTCCCCTTAGGCATTTTTTTTACTGGTTTTGTTACGTGGACACCGTGTACATGAGGTGACGAACGCGTACACTGGTCATTGTTGCTAAAATTCCACTTTTCCTTCCATGGCATCACCCATTTTCATTCCTATATTATTGTTTCCTATCTTAACTGAGTAGTTAGTTTAAGAATAAGCATGCCTACTTGTCCTTACTTGATTTCCTCTTATTTGCCACTAGTTGCACCATGCTTAGGTAGTTTTACCTTATTCTTGCCTGTTGTTTTTCCTGAACTGTTTAATTAAGCCGTATCCGACATACTTTTGCATTGCATATTTAAATTGGGACTACGGACCTAGATCCGGGAGCTTTCCCCTGTACTGCATAGCATATTTAAATTGGGACTATGGACTGAGAACCAGGAGCTTTCCCCTGTACTGCATTGCATAATTAAATTGGGACTACGGACGGAGGTCCGGGAGCTTTCCCCCTATACTGCATATCATATTTAAATTGGGACTACGGAATGAGATCCGAGAGATTTCCCCTGGTACTGCATTGCATAATTACTGTTGAGATATATGTTGTGCTGAGCCGAGAGCTCTCTTTCTGTTATTAATTCTTCCAGTTTCCATTAATCCTGTTTATCATTGCTTATCTATATTTCACAGTTTATATTTATAACTGACTTGTTTTAAAACTCAGTAGAGCTTCAACCTGACCTCACCACTACTTGACTGGGGTTAGGCTTGGCACTTACTGAGTATCGAATGTGGAGTACTCACGCCCGCAGATCCAGGTATCAGCACACAACACTGTGGCTAGGAGTATCCTAGTAGCTGTCAGGAGACCGCGAGGTAAATTCTGCCGCGTCCGCAGAATCTCATGAGTCCCCTTCCACTCCAGTATAGATATAGGAGATATATATATATACATCTTCCTTATTCCTTTGTATAGATCTACAGTAGTTCAAAGTTTTTAACTTTGTCACGTTCCGGGTTTTGGGAAAGTAAAAGCTGTAAATGCGGAGCGGCAAAAATTTATAGTATTGCTTCTTCTTTACTGCTTCTATTATTTTTTTCTTATTTTTCGCAAATTTTAGGCTTACCTAGTCGTAGAGACTAGGTGCCGTCACGAGATCGTTTGGAGGGTAATTCGGGTCGTGACAAGTTGGTATTAGAGCCTCTAGGTTTATAGGAGTCACAAGTAACAAGCTGATTTATTAGAGTCTCGCGGATCGGTGCAGAGACGTCCGTATCTATCTTCGAGAGGCTATGTAACTGTTAAGAACAATCATATTCTTTGGAATTCCTTATCGTGCTAGTTGCTGTCATCAAATTCTTAAACTCTATTCTATTCTTGCTTACAGATAATTCGTACCCGTACCAGACGTACTGATGACTAGGCACCCGAGTCCCCAGGCAGAGCCACTAGAGGCAGGGGCCGGGGTAGAGGACGAGCACGCGGTGCAGCCCAAGCACCGGCTAGAGCAGAGGCAGAGGAGCCCCCAGCAACCACAGTTGAAGGGGCACATGAGGTCCCTACTATTTCTCCAGCCCTCCAGGAGACATTGGCTCAGTTCTTGAGTGCCTTCAGTACTCTGTCTCAGGAAGAACTACTTCCGATAGCTTCAACTACATCCCATGCCGGGGGAGAGACACAGACTCCTGCAGCCCGTACTCCTGAGTAGATGGTTCATATTGGGCAGGTTCCAGAATACATTCCTATGCCCCCAGCAGCTCCAACTCAGCATGAGGCTAGGGTAGCTATACCTGAGGCAGAGCAGCTCCGACTTGAGAGGTACAAGAAATACCACCCACATGAGTTCAGCGGATTAGCTTCAGATGACGCTCTGGGTTTTCTTGAGGAGTTTCATCACATTCTCCGCACTATGGGTATCGTGGAGACGAGTGGGGTTTCCTTCACTGCTTTCCAGCTGAGGGGAGCAGCTTATCAGTGGTGGCGTGCTTTTAAGCTGAGTAGTCCGGACGAGGCAGCCTCACTTACTTGGGTTCAGTTCTCCGAGATATTTTTACTTGAGTTTGTCCCTCAGCGCCTCAGGGATGCTTGGCGTGTGGAGTTTGAGCAGCTACGCCAGGGTACCATGACTGTGTCAGAGTATGCCGTCCATTACAACGATTTGGCTTGTCATGCACCAGCTTTGGTTGTCACTGTCAGAGAGAAGGTTCGACGCTTTATTGAGGGAATCCACCCCAGTATTCGGACCAGCATGGCCAGAGAGTTGGAGACAAATATCACTTACCAGCAGGCCGTGAGTATTTCCCGGAGGATTCAGAGTATGTTAGCCCGGGACAGGGAGCAGAGAGAGGCCAAGAGATCTCGAGAGACTGGTCATTTTTCGGGAGTTCGTGCACCAACTGCACGCTATGGTAGGGGTTTTGTGGGTCGCCCCATTCATTCAGCCCTTCTAGCAACTAGTGGTATTCCAGCTCCTCCTAGACCTCAGAAGCCTTATTATGCACCACCGGTATCTCATGTGCCTCCTGCTCGAGGTGCTATCACTGGCCAGTTCAGCAGGCCAGTTCAGTGTTAGCAGCAGCCGCCACGTCCTCCGAAGGGTTGTTTTGGATGTGGTGACCCTCGTCATGTGATCAGAGATTGCCTCAGAGCTAGGAGGGATGCACAACCTCGGACTTATCAGGTTTCGCGTCTCCACCGGGTCCTCCAGTTATTCTTCCAGCCCCAGCTGCTACCCCACCTTCTCAGATAGCTCGAGGTGGAGGACGGAGAGGTCGAGGTCGCCCTAGAGGGGGAGGCCAGGCCAGATATTATGTTCTCCCAGCCCGCTCAGAGGCCGTTGCTTCAGATTCGGTCATCACAGGTATTGTCCCTGTTTGTCATAGGGATGCATCCGTGTTATTTGATCCAGGTTCTACGTACTCATATATATCTTCTTGCTTTGCTTCACATATGGGGATATCTCGGGATTCTTTGAGTTCCCCCGTATATATTTCTACTCCTGTGGGAGATTCTATTGTTGTGGACCGCGTATATCGGTCGTGCTTGATTGTTATTAGTGTTTTTGAGACCAGGGCTAAATTACTATTACTCAGCATGGTAGATTTGATGTTATTTTGGGTATGGACTGACTGTCTCCCTACTATGCTATTCTTTATTGTCACGCCAAGACTGTGACACTGACTATGCTAGGATTACCGAGGTTAAAGTGGAGAGGTTCCTAAGAGTATACTCCCCGCAGAGTCATTTCTTTTCTTAAGGCTCAGCGGATGGTCGAGAAGGGGTGTGATGCATATTTGGCTTATGTGAGAGATGTTAGTGTTGAGAACCCTACAGTTGAGTCAGTTCCAGTTGTCAGGGACTATCCTGATGTATTTCCAGCTGATCTTCCGGGTATGCCGCCTGATAGAGACATTGATTTTGGCATTGACTTGTTGCCCGCACTCAGCCCATTTCCATTCCTCCCTATCGCATGGCTCTTCCTTAGTTGAAGGAGTTGAAAGAGCAGTTGCAGGAGTTTCTTGACAAAGGTTTCATCAGGCCTAGTGTATCACCTTGGGGTGCTCCGGTGTTGTTTGTGAAGAAAAAGGATAGTTCGAGGCGTATGTATATTGACTACCGACAGCTGAATAAGGTGACCGTGAAGAACAGGTACCCATTGCCTCGCATTGATGATATGTTTGACCAGTTACAGGGTGATAGGGTGTTCTCCTAGATTGATCTGCATTTGGGTTATCATCAGTTGAAGATTCGGGAGCCGGATATCCCGAAGACTACCTTCAAGACCAGATATGGCCACTATCAGTTTCTTGTTATGTCATTTGGGCTGACCAATGACCCAAAAACCTTTATGCACCTGATGCACAGTGTATTTCGGCCTTATCTTGATACTTTCATCATTGTGTTCATTGATGACATTCTGGTATATTCTCGGTCCCAGGAGTATCATGAGCAGCACTTGAGGACCGTGCTTCAGACTTTGAGAGAGAAGAAGTTGTATGCCAAATTTTCTAAGTGTGAATTTTCGCTTGATTCTGTGGCATTCCTAGGCCATGTGGTATCTTCGGATGGGATCAAGGTAGACATGAAGAAGGTATAGGCGGTGCAGAGTTGGCCTAGACCGTCTTCAGCTACTGAGATTCGCAATTTCCTCGGTTTGACTGGGTATTATCGCCGTTTGTGGAGGGATTTTCATCCATTTCAGCGCCCATGACCAGACTGACCCAGAAGGGTGCCCCTTTCATATGGACTAAGGAGTGCTAGGAGAGCTTTCATAAGCTCAAGACAACCCTGACTATAGCTCATGTGTTGATATTGCCTACCGGTTCTGGGTCCTATACAGTCTATTGTGATGCTTCGAGGATTGGCCTAGGAGCAGTGTTGATGCAGGACGGTAGGGTGATTGCCTACGCGTCCAGGCAGTTGAAGGTGCATGAGAAAAACTACCTTGTTCACGATATTGAGTTGGCAGCGATTGTTCACGCCCTGAAGATATGGCGTCATTATTTATATGGTGTTCCCTGTGAGATATTCATGGATCACCAAAGTTTTCAGCACATATTCAGGCAGAAGGATCTCAATTTTCAGTAGCGTAGGTGGTTGGAGTTGCTAAAGGACTATGACATCACTATACTATACCATCCGGGAAAGGCCAATGTGGTGGCCGACGCCTTGAATTGCCGGGCGGAGAGTTTGGGGAGTTTGGCATATCTTCATGCTGCTGAGAGGCCTCTAGCCTTAGATGTTCAGTCCTTAGCCAATAAGTTCGTGAGATTGAATCTTTCTGAGCCTTGCCGGGTGTTAGCTTGTATGGTTGCTCGTTCTTCTCTTTATGATCGCATCAGAGAGCACCAATATGATGATCCCCACCTTCTGGTTCTTTAGGACATGGTCTGGCGGGGTGATGCCAGGGACGTGACTATAGGTGATGATGGCGTGATGAGGATGTAGGGTCATATCTGTGTGCCAAATATGGATGGGCTTCGGGAGTTGATTCTTGAGGAGGCCCATAGTTCGCGGTATTCCATCCATCCGGGTACCGCGAAGATGTACCAGGATCTGATACATCACTATTGGTGGCAAAGGATGAAGAAGGATATAGTGGAGTTTGTAGCCAAATGTCTCAACTGTCAGCAAGTCAAATGTGAGCATCAGAGACCGGGAGGGTTACTTCAGCAGATTGAGCTTCCAGAGTGGAAGTGGGAGAAGATCACCATGGACTTTGTGGTTGGACTTCCTTGGACTTTGAGGAAGCATGATGCTATTTGGGTGATTGTGGATCGGCTGACCAAATCAACCCATTTCATTCCAGTGCTGACTACATATTCATCTGAGAGGTTGGCTGAGATTTATATCAGAGAGATTGTTCGCCTCCACGGTATCCCAGTGTCTATCATTTCAGATAGAGGTACACAGTTCACTTCATAGTTCTGGAGAGCTGTTCAGCAAGATTTAGGCACCAGGGTAGAGTTGAGTACATCTTTTCACAGGCAGTCCGAGCGCATGATTCAGATTCTCGAAGATATGCTCCGTGCCTGTGTGATAGATTTCGGAGGGTCATGGAATCGATACTTGCCTCTTGCAGAGTTTGCTTATAATAACAACTACCAGTCCAGCATTCAGATAGCGTCGTATGAGGCTTTGTATGGTAGACGGTGCAGGTCTTCAGTGGGATGGTTTAAGCCGGGGGAGGCCTGATTGTTGGGTACAGACTTGGTTCAGGATGCCCTGGACAAGGTGAAGGTGATTCAGGAGAGACTTCGCACAGCTCAGTCCAGGTAGAAGAGTTATATGGATCGGAAGGTTCGTGACTTGGCACTTATGGCTGGTGATCGGGTTTTGCTTCGGGTATCGCCTATGAAGGGCGTCATGAGATTCAGGAAGAAGGGTAAGCTGAGTCCGAGGTTCATTGGACCTTTTGAGGTGTTGCAGCGGGTTGGGGAGGTAGCTTATGAGTTGGCTTGTCCTCCCAACCTAGCAGGAGTTCATCCAGTATTCCACGTTTCCATGCTCCGGAAGTATCACAGTGATCCGACTCATGTTTTGCCGGAAGTATCACAGTGATCCGACTCATGTTTTGGATTTCAGCTCAGTCCAGTTGGACAAGGATCTATCATATGTTGAGGATCCTGTAGCTATATTGGAAAGACAAGTCAGAAGGCTCAGGTCGAAGAATATTGCCTCAGTCAAGGTTCAGTGGAAGGGTCATCTGGTCGAGGAGGCGACTTGGGAGATCGATCAGGATATGCGGAGTCAGTACCCTCATCTTTTCACAGCTTCAGGTATGTCTCTATACTCGTGAGGACGAACGATTTTCTTAAGAGAGGGAGAATGTAACGACCCAGTCGGTCGTTTTGAGAGTTAGTGCCCCGATCCCCTAATAAATGCTTCTCCCATGTCTATTTGTGTTATTTAAATTTGTCGGAGTATTGAGTGGTAAAATTCGGAGTGATTTTGGACACATAATCCTTAAATGTGGATTTTAGCCTTTGAAATCATGTTGTAGCTAGAGCTGTGTGAAGACGGATCCGGAATGGAATTCCGTCGACTCCGTTAGCTCCGTTGGTTGATTCCAGGGTTAGGAGTGTGTTGGAATGTGTTTTCGAGGTCGGTTGTAGATTTAGGCTTGAATTGGAGAAAGTTAGAATCTCGGCGATTTCGGCCGATAGGTGAAATTTTTATATCGTACTCGGTATGGAATTCCGAAAGCGACAGCAGGTCCGTAATGTCATTTATGACCTATGCAAAATTTAAGGTCATTCGGACGAGTTTTGATGTGTTTCGGTATTGGATGTGAATTTTAGAAATTTCATAAGTTCTTAGGCTTGAATCCATGCATAATTGATGATTTTGATGTTATGATATGTGTTTTGAAGGCTCGACTAAGTTTGAATGAAGTATTAGGACTGGTTGGTAAGTTTGGTTGAGGTCCCGGGGGTCTCAGGGGTGTTTCGGAGGTTTAAGCGGGTGATTTTGGAACATGGAACACAACTGAACCATTGCTGGTTCTGGTGTTCCACACCTGCGGATGGGGTACCGCAGGTGTGGAGTTGGGGCTCGCAGATGCAGAATTTAGGCAGGGGTTGCCAGTGGTCGCAGGTGCGGTCTGTGATGGATTTTCTGCAGGTGCGGTCCAAGAGTCGCAGATGCGGTCCAAGAGTCGCAGATGCGGTATACCTGGGTTGTTTATACAAAATTCTGAGGGTTTGAAATTCATAACTCCAAAAACAATTTAGAGCTCGGGTTTTGGCGATTTTCAGTAGGTTTCGAAGAGGAGATTCATAAGTAACGTTTCTTAACCTTAATTCACTTGTATGCCATTAATCTCTATAAATTTCCTCAATATAATCAATGAATTTGGATGAAAACCCATGAAATTGGGATGAAACTTACCCAAGTAGAAATATGAGGATTTTGGGAGATTTAGACATGGAATTTTGATGATTCTTGTTCGAGTGAGTTCGTGAGTGAATGGGTGTTTGGAGTTTATAAATTTTATCCGTTTTCGAGACGTGGGCCCAAGGGACTTTTTGGGTGAATTTCCTAATTTCGCGTATTAGCTTCAAACTTATCAGTCATTTTATTTCCTTGAAATGATATTTACACTATGCAATCGAATTGACTAGATTTGGGCCACCCGGAGTTGGATACTCGTGGCAAGAGCATGGTATTGAGTTGATTAGCGCAGTCAAGGTAAGTGGCTTGCCTAACTCTGTGTTGGGGACTTCCCCTTAGGCATTTTTTTACTGATTTTGTTACGTGGACGCCGTGTAAGTGAGGTGACGAGTGCGTACATGGGTCATTGTTGCTAAAATTCCACTTTTCCTTCCATGGCATCACTCATTTTCATTCCTATATTATTGTTTCCTGTCTTAACTAAGTAGTTAGTTTAAGAATAATCATGCCTACCTGTCCTTACTTTATTTCCTCTTATTTGCTACTAGTTGCACCATGCTTAGGTAGTTTTACCTTATTCTTGCTTGTTGTTTTTCCTGAACTGTTTAATTAAGCCGTATCCGACATACTTCTGCATTGCATATTTAAATTGGGACTATGGACTGAGATCCGGGAGCTTTCCCCTTGTACTACATTGCATATTTAAATTGGGACTGCGGACAGAGATCCGGGAGCTTTCCCCATGTACTGCATAGCATATTTAAATTGGGATTACAGACTGAGATCCAGGAGCTTTCCCCTGGTACTGCATTGCATAATTACTGTTGAGATATATGCTGTGCTGAGCCGAGAGCTCTCTTTCTGTTATTAATTCTTCCAGTTTCCATTAATCCTGTTTATCATTGCTTATCTATATTTCACTGTTTAAATTTATAACTGACTTGTTTTAAAACTCAGTAGAGCTTCAGCCTGACCTCGTCACTACTTGACTGGGGTTAGGCTTGACACTTACTGAGTACCGAATGTGGAGTACTCACGCCCTTTCCTGCACATGTTTTTCCCATGTGCAGATCCAGGTACCAGCACACAACACTGTGGCTAGGAGTACCCTAGTAGCTGTCAAGAGACCGCGAGGTAAATTCTGCCGCGTCCGCAGAATCTCATGAGTCCCCTTCCACTCCAATATAGATATAGGAGATATATAGATACATCTTCCTTATTCCTTTGTATAGAGCTACATTAGTTCAAAGTTTGTGACTTTGTGACGTTCCGGGTTTTGGGAAAGTAAAAACTGTAAATGCGAGCGACAAAAATTTATAGTATTGCTTCTTCTTTACTGCTTCTATTATTGTTTTGTCCTATTTTCCGCAAATTTTAGGCTTACCTAGTCATAGAGACTAGGTGCCGTCACGAGACAGTTCAGAGGGTAATTCGGGTTGTGACAAGTAGTTGTGTGGATGATTGCCGAGGAGATTCAAGGTAACCTGTTGCTGCGTTTACAGACTTCGGATTCACCTTCTTTGTATTTATTATTCTTACACTGTTGTATTTAGTTACAAACAGTTGTACTTAGAAGTTGAAGAAGATTCGTAGAGCTTATGACTTGTATTACCGATTTTTGGGAAGTTTGTACATTCTGTTGAGATTCTATATCAAGACTGTTAGTTTTCCTTTTATTATTGTTGTTATTCAGTAACTGCTAGGCTTACCTAGTCCCTAAGACTAGGTGCCATCACGATACCCAACGGAGGAAAATTGGATCGTGACAGTATTCATGAATACATGCGCGTACAATTGGACTCTCCTGATTTTAGACACTTTTTACTACTGTATTCATGAATACAGCAGCGCGAATACATGTGAATACATGCGCGTACAACTGACTGCTTTGAGTTTTGGCATTTTTTATTGCTGTATTCATGAATACATGGCGCAAACACATGCACATACAGCTGGACTACCTTCATTCTTAGGCGCTTTTTGCTGCAATATTCATGAATACAACAACGCGATACAATACCGTAACAACTGAATAATAACTATAGGAAGTAATTATGCATATGCTAGCTATAAGAAATTAATAGCCAATAAACAATAGTGATTTTTGAAAATTCCTATTTTAGAACAACTACTATGCCTAAAGCCCAACAAATTAAGGTTGCTATATGAGTCCTCGGTAGACAGTGATCATGTTTCCATCTATGCCACATGATCGAATAGCTATTCAATTTTATTTTATCCTATAAGTTACGTCTTTTGCTTTGATTAATGTGACCAGAAAATGAGTGAAGTGAGACATTCAATATCAGGAGCGGAGCTAGAAATTGAGGTGCAGGTTCGGTAAACCTAATAATTTTGATTTAAATTTTATATTTATATTAAAAATTTATTTAATATATATAAATTATTAATAAAACTCAATAATATAAAATGACCAAAATTCGAACCTAAAAGCTTTAAACCCTACCTCCCTCTATTCAAAAACCATAACTAAATATATAGAATCACTCAAAATTTTCATAAACTCGTTGGGGTGTACTTAACCATCCGATGACTCTATATATTTTTTATATCGTCGTACACTCAATAGTTTTACGGTATACGTAAACTTTGCGAGATAAATAATTACTAAAAAAAATTGATTTTATTGTTATTTGGATGAATTCAGGTATCCAGTCTAATTTAGAAATATCACTAAATTAAAAAAAAATGACATAGAGCGGATGACAGAGATTATTTCTTTTAAATTAATATGAATATAAAAGATTGATAAATCATATACATAGCATTTTACTTAGATTTAGATTTTACGTTACTGCATTTTTTCCTGATTTCCTTTTTAAGAGGAAATAAAAGAGAAAGGTTTATTAAGAAAAGAATTCCACTTACATATATTATAATAAATGAGGAGAAAGTGAGAGGTTAATACATGACTTTTTAAGTACAATTATATGTTAGATGCATGTAAATAGATATTTTTTTATTAGATAGTAAAACATCGATTTTGCTAAAATTTCTCATATTCAAATAAAAGAAATATGAAATAAATGTAAAGAAACTAAGAATGAAAAGAAAATAAAACAAAAAAATATGTGAAAATTGCAGTGTATTCTTTTTTCTATTCATTCTTGTTATGTAATTTTAGCCTTCATCTTTGCCTTTTCTTTCTATTCATTAGTTTCTCTCTCATATTCTCTATTTCAAGAAGAACATAGTACTTTCACTTCAGAATTCTTGCTCAATTATTTGCATCCTCTCAGCAAAATTAAAAATTTTTTTTTGTTTTACAAATAATAGGCACTTCAAAAAAGAAAATCAAAAATAACTTTAAAAAAGAAAGATAATTATCATAATACTTTAAAAGAATCAAAGTTACGGAGTAAAAAAAAATATTTTATTTTATTTTATCGTACATATAATAGATGTTCCAATCATACGAATAAAATAACTACTTACTTTATAAAATTACAAGGAGCAATAAAGTAGAAAATAATTTCTATTTTAGAAGAAACAACACATGCCGATGGCTCACCAAGAAGAACCTGCACCTGCTCTATGACTTTTAGCTCTAACACTTTTTACTCGCTAAATGAAATAATAAGTGTTGCCAAAATATTCAATGAAAGGCGTATTTGAATGTTTAAAATTTATCCCTTTTACACAACGAGTTGTTATTATTTAGTAGTTAGCAGACTTCCAACAAAATTTAACTCATAAATAGTTAATTTGAGTTTAAACGAAAATACAAACTTGCGACAAACAAAAGTTCATAGAAAATAAAGCGAAAGTGAACACATGAGAAAGTAAATAGAGAAGAAAAAGATACAACTTGAGGCCTTAATCTTAAGAAAATAGAAATACAAATCAGTATATAATTTTTTGTATTCTAGTCAACTCCCGCAATATCGATCATTATTCAAGAGCCTTCTTCCTCAAGCCAAACTAAAATATGAATCGAATATTGCAGTAAATATGACAACATTACTATTTCAGGTAAATAATAGAAAGGGTAGTCTTGGGCAGAGGCCTCACGAAACAAAGTTATATATTTATATAGAAAAAATAGATGAATACGATAAGGTATTTTAATTTTTAAATTAAATATTTGAGGGTTATGAATATGAAAAGCATGTGAGTTATGGATTAAAAAAAGAGATAAATTAATGAAAATGAGAGAAATGAAGGGGAAGATTAAAAAAAGAGATAAATTATCATAAACTTGCATATTAAAATTTTGAAGGTTATGAATATGAAAGGGGTTGGAGTTACGGAGCCTATTAAAAGTATATGTCATGAAGATAAAGAGTTGTGCGTTATGAAAATAAAATATTTAATTTTATTATATAATAAATTGAAAGAATGATAAAAAATCCCAAAAAAGGAAAAAAAAAGAAGATAAATATGCTTCTTGGCCTAAGAGAGGTGCCACCTCACTTTCTTATTGCCCACTTTTATATATATATATATATATACTAGTGAATAATAAATATAAAATCTTCTTTTTTAAAATTGAATGGAGATAGATAATTTTTCGTTTCTTTGTGCCAATACTTCTTTTACTAACAAATGGTACGATATAAAAAAGGAAAAAAAAGAAGAAATCCTCACAATTAGTTGACCTTATAGAAACTGATGAAAAGAAAAAATAGCCATACATATATGTCATTCACTTATGAAAAGAAATTCATTATTTTTCAAAAATCAATTGTAGAATTCACAGACAACATGAAAATATTCACTAAATTTAATTAAACTCCATGCACATTTAAAAAAATTTGAATAATTTAACGCCCGATACCGATAATCATGTATAAAAATTTCATAGTGAACAACTAATAAATACTGTCGGGAGGAAGATCCTAGTTCACAGACGATAAGATGTGCCACGTCACTTTATTATTCCCCTCAATTATATATAAATAGATAGATACATATATTGATATGAAGTGGTATAAGATTTTACTAATTCTTTCCGAAGTTTATACAAGCTTCTTTTATATAGTTTATTTACATACAAATTTATGAATGTTACACACTTCTCTCGACATCTTTCTCTCATATAACTTTCCTATAGTTAAATTACATCAAGATTTATGATTATTACACACTTCCCTTTACATTTTCTCTATATTATACTTTCGTTCATGGTATTGAATTTTACAAGATATTCATGTTTTTCATTGACTTCTTACCTACAACTAAATATTTTAACTTCTTTATATTTGAATTTTATAGCAAATTCACATGTAATATTGAAACAAGAATTCAATTGTTTTGAACTGAAAGAAAAGAGCAACAAGCTCTCATAGCTCAGTTGGTTAAATCAGTACCCACTTAGTAAGCAGAGGTTTTGAGTTCGACTCATAACAAGAGCATTTTGAATTTCGTCTTGGTTGTATTTTCCATAACTAACACAATTGATGCATATTGTATTTTTTGTACATACCCCTGTATTTTGCCTTGGTGTCTTCGTGCGCGAACAAATGCATAAAATGTATGGTAATTAATTTCTAAACTGTAGTACTTTACGAAAATTCATTAAAGAAATAACATATTTCCCAGAGGAAATAACGTGGGGTAGCCACAATTTAAGGTGGTATTTACTTTTTATCCAGTACTGAGCAAAATTAGTCACTAGTCTATTAAAATTAATATGAATAGACAGTGTTACCCTTTCCTTCCCAAACAAAAATACGTCATTTTCAGATTCACTCCTTACAACTCTACTTCTCCTTTTGCAATGGGGTTCTGGCGTTTGTATGAGTGTTTCCATTATTTTCATATGTGAAATCCACTTTTGATCAGAAGAAACGAATTGCTTAATCATATAAATTTTATAAGCCTCTCAATTTCTTTTGTGTCTGCTCTTAGGAGTTGAATTGCATAGTAAATCATTCACTCATAATAATCACAGATGTGGGAGGACGTGACTTTTAGTTTTCTAAAAGAAGTGACTTTTAGATTTTCTTAAACAACAGATAATTAGGAAAAATAAGGTAAAAAGACAAAAAAATGAGGACAAAGATAATTGTGTTAAGGAAATGTAGTCTTGAAGTCTTGAAGTTAAGTTCAAAAGTTAAGGACATGTAGTCCTGAAGTCTAGTTCAAAAGTTAAGGACAGACAGTCCATAACTTACATTTACAAGTTCAAAAGTTAAGGACAACTAGTCCTTAACTTACAGTTACAAGTTCAAAAGTTAAGGACATGCAGTCCTTAACTTTGAATTCCAAGTTCAAAAGTTAAGGATAATAGGTCCTTAACTTTGAATTCCAAGTTCAAAAGTTAAGGACACTTGGTGCTTAACCTTGAGTTACAAGTTAAAAAGTTAAGGACACTTGGTCCTGAACTTCAAGTTTCAAGTTCAAAAGTTAAGGACACTTGGTCCTTAACTTTGAGTTCCAAATTCAACAGTTAAGGACACTTGGTCCTGAACTTTGACTTACAAGTTCAAAAGTTAAGGATACTTGGTCCTTAACTTTGAATTCCAAGTTCAAAAGTTAAGGACATGCAGTCCTTAACTTACAGTTACAAAATCAAAAGTTAAGGACAATATGTCCTTAACTTTGACTTACAAGTTCAAAAGTTAAGGATAGACAGTCCTTAGCTTACAGTTACAAGATCAAAAGTTAAGGACAATATGTCCTTAACTTTGACTTACAAGTTCAAAAGTTAAGGACAGACAGTCCTTAACTTACAATTACAATTGAGTTTCTATATGAATTTTTTGTGTCGACAATGGTATGCTTTTAATTCATCCAAACTTAAACTCATGTAATTATCGTATTTGTATTTTGGTTAACCTTATAACTAAGAACCATGTTTCATTAGATTTAATTACATATGATATATATAAAAATAGTTTATTAAAAGAATTGATTTTTGAGGCGTAGAAAAAGTCTGAAGTACAATTGTAAGGGAAGAAACATGTCCTGTAACTGTTTCTTCATAGCTTTTTAATTGGCTTCTTCAATAGTTTATGGAAGCTAATTACTCTTTGGCAAGAAAAGAGTTTACTTGGTCATATGGATAATTATTATTTCTCCATGTGATGACTGTTCTTTGTGTCTGTCCCTAATATTTACGCATTTAATGAGATGGATTTTTTATGATATATGTGACAGTAAATAATTATGATTTGTGAATTAATAGTTAAAAATGATAGTACTACAGTAACTTTTTAATTGAAGATAAAAAATTAAGGACAATAGGTCCTTAACTTTGACTTACAAGTTCAAAAGTTAAGGACATGCAATCCTTAACTTACAAGTACAAGGTCAAAAGTTAAGGAAATGCAATCCTTATCTTACAATTACAAGGTCAAAAGTTAAGGACGCTTGGTCCTGAAGTTTGAGTTCCAAGTTCAGAAGTTAAGGACATGTAGTCCTGAAGTCGTGAAGTTAAGTTCAAAAGTTAAGGACATGAGCAGAAGGGTATTTTCGTCCGGACAGTTAAAGTTTACTAAAGCAGTGGCTAAAGACTAAAAATATTTTAAATAATAACTTAAAAATAAATATACGTGTTATTAATGGCTAACCGTGCATTTCCCTCTATTTCCCACTGTGTCTCCCACTCCCCACCCTAACACTTATATCACTCCTCGTCCAATTACAATGGGTTGCGTAACAACTGAAAATGGTGATAAAAAGCATTCAACTTCGGACCCGTAGTTTAGTTCAAATCAAAATTTATGGGCTGGCCCAAATAGATTATAATGCGGAGAGGTCAATTATTACGAGATTTTACCGTAAAAATAGCACGGATTAGTAAGTTTTCAGAGTGGTAATTAAAAAAAAGTCAGTGTTTATAAAGTCATTACAAAATAGCCACTATTTTGCTGAAACATGAAAAGTTCCAGCATAGTATACTGGAGTATGGAGCTCCTACGTATAAATTTCCAGCATATTATGTTAGAATTACAGCACACAGAAAGTTTCAACAAAATATGCTGGATTATGAAGTTCGTGCGTATAAATTTCCAGCTTATTATGTTGGTACTCTAGCATATCATGAAATTCCACCACATTATGTTGGAATATCATATGTAAAAAATTCGAACTCCAGCACATTATGCTGGAATTTTTTCGGATTTTTAAGGGTGTGTTTCAAATTTTATCTTTACATGAAAATATAGCTAAATTTTAATTACTTTTTAAACTGTGGTTATTTTTCAATTACCAGCTGTAAATTTGACTATTTTTTATTTTTTCCCCTCATTTTAGTCCCACAGTAGCCTAACAAAGCCCACAATAAAAATAACCCTATTCTTTACGTTTTACAAATTTTATCTGGTATAATCATGGTATATACTGTATATGATTAGTATATATACTTGATACAGTGATTACACATTTGTTATAAACCGAGCGTACATCGGCGAGGGCTACAAATAGTTACAACTAGGCAGGTGAAAATATTTTTAGCCGTCTAGCTAAAAATGTTAAGATTCCTTAACATGGTATTGATATGAAAACGTATATTCCATCATTTAAGTGTGATTGATTTTATATTAAGTACTTTCTAATTATAGAATGTGGGATATGGGGGTTTGACAATTTAGAGCCTAGTTGGTGGAAACTAAAGTCATGGTCTATACTTCGTGTATTTATTTGAGAAAAAGAATGCCAAACCGAGACTAGTTCGTTTGGTTCTTCTTTTGCAAGAAGTTGATACGGAGATCCGAGACCGAAAGGGAACCAAAAATCAAGTGACCGATTGCTTGTCGCGATTAGAAACTCACGCATGTAGTTGAAGAGGGGTAAATTAGGGAGAGCTTCCCCGGCGAGTAGTTGTTAGCTATCACAGTTAAAGCAGCTCCATGATATGCAGATTATGTGAACTTTATTGTACGTAAGAGTAGCTATTTTCCGCTCACAGCTATGCTTTTCAAAAAATCACCATTCGTAGCTATATTTGAAATTTTTTGGCAAATTCACATATAGTACTGAAACAAACGATCAATTGTTTTGAACTGAAACAAGATAGCAGCAAGCTCTCATAGCTCAGTTTCTTAGAACACTAGCTTATGAAGCACAAATCTTGAGTTTGACTCTCAACAATAATATTTTATTTTCTGTATTTTTCTGTTTTGCCTTGATTATATTCGTTCCCCAAGTGAATACAGTCGATGTATATTATATCCTTTGTATACATCCTTGTATTTTGTATTGGTTGTATTCGTTGCGCGAACAAATACGATAGATACAGATTGTATTCGTTGCGCGAACAAATAGAGTTGATACTGATTGTATTCATTGCGCGTATGAATACAAATGATACAAGCCGGGAACTATTGAATAATAATTACAAATAGTAACTAAGAAAAGGCCAAATACATAGACATCCCCTCTAACTTGGCATCAATTGTAAGCACGTAATTTTTGACCCGCATATTAAACTTATCGTTAGTAATTTTTTTCTATTTAATTTAGCCAAAACGCAAGACTTGTAGAATTAAGGCCCAGATTCGGATCTCCATATAGGCCCAACCTTCTTAGCCCATAACCCCCTCTAACATAGCAGCACTCCCACTTCAATCAGTCATCTCCCTTGAAAAGGAGGCTCTCACTCTCATTTTGGAAACTCAGTTGTTTTTCCCCATTTTCCCGAACACCCATCTTCTCCATTTGGATTTTTCACAAAAATTCCAGCCAGAAAACTCCATGAAAGCTGTTGAAAACCAGTCCAAACAAGCAATAAAAACTCAGCAGTTTTGCACAAAAAAAATAGCTAAAATTTCCATGGAAAACTAGCTCAAAACTCCGTCATTCGAGGTCTCCAACAAAGCTCTTCGTGCTCGGTCCAATTTGTTCGAGTTTTCTCGTCGAATTTCCATCTTTGTAATCAACAGATCTTCATGTATTTAAGAAGGTCCGTTCTTTCCGTTTCTTTTACTACTTTGTTCTAATTGTCATGTTGCCTCACGTTGTTGTTTGAGTTAGTATTTAATCCATCTCTAATTTTTGTTCCATTTTTCTTTTTACTGTTATCGTTTTTTTTCCTTTTCTTTCACGCCTATGCTTGACTATATTACTGTTTCCTTGATTTTCTTTATTAAATGTTGATTGGTTTATTAGCTTTGTTTTTTTATGCGAGAACCTTATGTTCTAATGTAAATATCTAGAAAGCAAAGAAAAGTTTCTAGGAGTAAGTTGAGGTTTCGGCTTTTACATTGGTTATGGGTTTGACCTTGAAAGGCAAGAAATTTTGGGCCTATAAGCTTAAATTGTGCCAGGCCCATTTCCTTAATGACATATTGTTAGTCCACTTTTAGAATTAGTCCATTTCCATGTTAATCTATAAGCTAACTTACATTTTTGCCTTTTCATAATTAATTCACTTCCTGCTTTTTCACAACTATTCTCTAATTTATGACTTTTCAATAATCTCAAACTTAGGGAACAAACAAGTTATGGACATGTGTAGTTGCTTTAGGCGCGCTAATTAAATAAATCACCATGATTATGGATACGTGAATACGGTTCCCTTGGCATAGTCATGATACATAATTCCAATTCGAGTGTGCGTTTCACGTGACTCGACTTGTTTAAAAAAATTACATAAATCTCAAAAGGTAGTTAAAATTCTATTAAAGAAGTTTAAAAAGTTCAAAAATGCGCAATAGGTTTTAAACATGTAATAAATCAGATAATTAGGTTAATTATTAATAGTTGAGCGACTGTGCTAAAACCACGGAACTCGGGAGTGCCTCACACCTTCTCCCGGATTAACAGAATTACTTATCCGGTCTTCTTTGTTCGCGGACCAAAAAAGAGTCAATTTCCTCGATTTGAGATTTTAAACAAAACCGGTGACTTGGAACACCATAAATTATTCAAGTGGCGACTCTGAAATAAATAAATAATCTCATTTTCGATTAATATCACTTTAATTGGAAAAACTCCCTATCCCTTTCGAGAAAAAGGAGGTGTGACTAGGGGTGTTCAAAATCGAACCGAAATCGAAGCTTAATGGCTTATTGGTATCGGGTTAACGGTTTAACGGATTGAAATTTTTTCATTAACAGCTTATCGGTTTGGGGGCGGATTATTTAATTTTCTTATGAATGAAGACTGTTATCGAGGTTTGGCTGTGGTAATATCCTTGAATAATCGTACTGGATTAATTTGCATTTATTGTTTGTTGGTTTTCAACCAATCCTTTTAACTTCTAAGATGCATGGCAGTGGACATAAATGTTGACATCTGCATGCTAGCTGGTAACGATGTAGCTAACAAATTCAGAATAAACAAATTCAGAATAATCCTATTCTGAATTTGTATGCTAGACAGTCATCAAACAATTAATGCACGCAATATAGATTGAATTATGCTGATAAACCGCCCGATAAAAGCTAAACTAATACCAATTTGCCTGATATCTTACCCGGTGGCTAGCGGATTAATACATTTAAAAGCTGATAACTGATAAGCCAAACCATTAAGAGTAAATAACCTCCTAATCCGCCCGATAAGCAGCCCTAGGTGTGATAGCTCTGGCGACTCTACTGGGGACAAGAACCCAAAACTTCTAGTTCAGGGTTCAGAATTCGAGCTTAGAATAATTGTTATACTTGGCTTTATTTATTATCCGATTTCTTACGTGTTTGAGCCTAATGTACTAAATGCCGATTTTTACCACTTTGATATTGTTGAACTGTATATAAATTGTTACGAAACCCTTCTTCTCTCTGAGTCTTTAAAATCTTATGGGAAGTGCACGCTGACGTGACTTCTTTTCTGTTAGTGTCATACCCTCATTTAGAACGAGGATCGAATCAGTTACAAAACCGGATGGCCTTTTGGTTACCGGTACACTTTCCTTCGCTCCCCCCTGGGCTCGAGTTGTCCGCTCGAGTAAGCTAGTCTAGAAAAATACACACATAATTCAAACTTAGAATGACACAGCCTCATGCGGATCCCTAGTAGGAACGTTTGTTTGCATCATATGCATTTGGCTTTGGGGACTCAACACAGGAGCTGGGTCCGTCTAGGACAGGTGTACCCGAAACTAAAAAGAGCATCTTGATGAATCCTACGTACTACATGTACATTTGTTTGATCTGTTTGTATGTCGACTGGCTTCTAAAATAAGGAAAGAAAATAAGAAAAAAGAAAAACAGAAAACAAAAGAGTCAACAAAGGGAAATTTCTCAAATTTTTGCCTTTATTTGTCTTGCTAGTGTGCATAAAATCTTGGCATTACTCTCACATTTTTCCTCCTAAGAAAAGTCCTAGTCTGATGGATTTTCCTCCCAATAAAAGTCTTAGTCTGATGAATTTTTCTCCTAAGATACGGAAACCTAGTCTGATAAACTTTCTCCTAGGATAGAAGTCTTAATCTGGTGAATCTTTCTTCTAATATAAGAGCCCTAGTCTGATGAACTTTCTCTTAGGATGAAAATCTTAGTCTTATGAATCTTTCTACTAAGATAAGAAAACCTAGTCTGATGAATTTTCTCCTAGGATAGAAATCTTAGTCTGATGAATCTTTCTCCTAAGATAATAAATTAGAAAACCTAGTTTGATGAACTTTCTCCTGGGATAGAAATCTTAGTCTAATGAATCTTTCTCCTAAGGTAAGAGCCCTAGTACGATGAGCTTTCTCCTAGGATAGAAATCTTAGCTGATGAATCTTTCTCCTAAGATAATAAATTAGAAAACTTAGTCTGATGAACTTTCTCATAGGATAAAAATCTTAGTTTGATGAATCTTTCTCCTAAAATAAGAGAACCTAGTCTGATGAATTTTCTCCTAGGATGAAAAAAAAGAGAAGAAAAAAAAAATATAAAGCCTTTAAGTTGTTAATCTTTAGCTTTCTTTAAGTTCAGGGGGCTCGCCTGGAAAATAGGGGCCAACTTTTAATTCTCTTAAGTTGTTAATCTTTAGGTTTCCTTAAGTACAGGAGTCCCGCCTAGAAAATTGGGTCAGTTTTAGTTTCCTTAAGTCGTCAGTCTTTAATTTTTCTTGAGTTCAGGGGTCCTATCTGGAGAATATGGTTAGTTTTCAGATTTGTTAAGTTGGATAATCATTAGTTTTCCTTGAGTTCAGGGGTCCCGCCTGGAGAATACGTTCAAATTTTAGATTAGTTAAGCTTAGTTTATAGTTTTCCTCAAGCTCTGTCTCACATCTAGGAGACACACTTCCTAGTCTAAGTCTTTCTCGTTATACCTTTAGGAGACGCACTTCCTAAATTGAGATTTCAACCTTAGGAGACGCATTTCCTAGTTTTGGTTCATTCAAATTTCACCCTAGGAGACGCACTTCCTAGTTTGATTCATTCATGTCTCACCCCTAGGAGAATGCACTTCCTTGTTTGGTTCATTCAAGTTTCACCCATAGGAGACGCACTTCCTAATCTGGGTCTTTCAGGTTATTCTTTTAGGAGACGCATATCCTAAATTGAGATTCCACCCCTAGGAGATGCACTTCCTGTTTTGGGTCATTTAAGTTTGAGTCATTGAGGTTTTACCCCTAGGAGACGCACTTCCCATTCCGGGTCTTTCAATTTATTCTTTTAGGAGACGCATTTCCTAAATTGAGATTTCACCCCTAAGAGACGCACTTCCTAGTTTAGGTCGTTCAAGTTTTATCCCTAGGAGATGCACTTCCTAGTCTGAGGCTTTCATGTTATACTTTTTAGGAGACACACTTCCTAATATTAGGTTACAAATTTCATCCCTAGGAGACACACTTCCTGATCTTAGGTTACAAGTTTCATCCCTAGGAGACACACATCCTAGTCGAGTCTTTAACTTTACTCTCATCATTGCATCCTTTATAAATAGCGTAGGTGATTTATAGTTCTGCTAACAACTCACAAATCTTCCTAGTGCAAACAAGGGTAGGAAGGTTTCTTTTGTTTTGTCTATTTTGCTGTAGTAGCAGGCGCCCACCTAGAGAATGAGATAATTCATTTTATGTTTCAAGTCGGTTGCAGGCTCTTACCTGGAGAATGTGGGAATTTATTTCAACGTTCAAGTCAATATCAGGCGCCCACCTGGAGAACGAGGGTATTTATTTCAAGAGTGTTAAGATTCAATTGTCAGTAGCAGGCGCCCACCTGGAGAATGAGGGAATTCATTTCAAGTTTCAAGACAGTGGCAGACACCCACCTGGAGAATGAGGGAATTTATTTAAAGTTCAAGTCACTAGCAGGTGCCCACCTGGAGAATGAGGGAATTTTATTTGAGTTCAAGACATAGCAGGAGCCCACCTAGAGAACGAAAGAATTCATTTCATAGTTACTTCAAATTTCAAGTAATAGCAGATGCCCACATGAAGAACGAGGGAAGTCATTTCAGAATTCAATTCAAGTTTGAAGTAGCAGAAGCTTGCCTCAAGAATGCGAGTCGACAAGGTTCAACATGACCAAAAGAAGTCTCTATCCAGATTAAAAGAAAAGAAAAAAAAAGTGAATCCAAAATGCCGAAGCAGATGAAAAGATGTGGACTACTCAAGACATGGTTGAAGTCACGAGCATTGCATTTTGTGTTTTGATCAGAAGAAGCCTTAGAAGAATGAACTAACACCTGCAGCTAGCAAGCATCAAGCATAACTTGATGATTTTTCCAACATAGGGTCCAACTCCCTAGTTGATGCCAGCATAACCTGATGACTTTTCAACATAGGGTCACACTCCCTAGTTAATGCTAACATAGGGTATCCACTCCCTAGTTGATGCTAGCATAACCTGATTCCAACATAGAGTCTCCACTCCCTAGTCTACGTTTCCTCCGGGTACACTACTCCCGTCCTTTTATTGCTTTCAATAATAAAGAAGTATAGACTTTTATTGAAAATAACTCACGAATTTTTCCTAGTGAAAACTGGGGCAGAAAATTTTTGTTCATTTCTATTGGTGCCTGAGCAGGTTATACCTCGAGGCATAGGTTTCAAGATGACCAAAGATGTCTCGATCCAAAGAAAAGAAAATAAAAGCAAGAAGTTGAATCCAAGTGCAGAAGCGAGAAAAAAATGTGGACTGTTCAATACATGACTGAAGCCACAAACTCTGCATTTCCCGCCTTGATCCGAAAAACTGAAGAAGAATGAGCTAGTACCTGCATCAAACAAGCATCAAGATTCAAATCAAAAGTCTGAATGAAGAACCTTTCAAGACTCAAGATCAAGCTTCAGAAGACTCGTAGATATGAATCTTATAACTCATAGCTGATAGGCTTGTTTAGTTCTTTTACATTTTTTATTTTTATGTAATAACAGGGCCGTGGACCAGTGCCTTGACGGAACCTCGCTCGACTCTCGAACTCATCACTCCATCATTTTTCTTGAACTACACGCGACCTGATTCCCTTATATAGGGGTGGGCATTCGGTACTTCGGTTCGGTATTTAAGAATTTCGGTTCGGTATTTCGGTATTCGGTTTATCAATTGTGTATACCAAATACCGTACCAAAATATTTCGGTACGGTTCGGTATTTCTTATTTTGGTTTGGTACGGTTTCGGTTCGGTTTCGGTTTAAACCAAATCTATGTTATAAAGCTTTTGTCTATTCAAATCTGTAGCTTTTCGGGTTGAAA
Source organism: Nicotiana knightiana (assembly GCA_005239525.1). Taxonomy (NCBI): domain Eukaryota; kingdom Viridiplantae; phylum Streptophyta; class Magnoliopsida; order Solanales; family Solanaceae; genus Nicotiana; species Nicotiana knightiana. The sequence goes on along the minus strand of MDKJ01088111.1, from coordinate 17,256 downwards.
AGATATAAAGACAACACCAAAAATAGATTGCAGATAACAAATATGTAAAAAAAAGAGGGCAAAAAGTACGAAACAAAATCATTATTTTGTTAATTATATATCTGTAAAATATATAATTGCTACAGAGTACAGAGAGATGCAAGTTTGAAGCAAAATAATCTTTTCTCATGTTACACGTAACACAAGCATAATCGTGTCTCGCAGACTCGCACTCTTACTCCAAAGATAGAGAAGCACAATATAATTTCCTAAAGAAATATGGTACTATGCAACCAATATTTTGGTAATCTTTCCAAATCGACCTTTCCGAGACTTCCTTTTTATTTTTAAATTCCTGTTACATAGGAGATTTGGAGATGAAAAGGAACAAGGACTTTAATGGATTCCATCTCTTTGTATCAGATTTTCGTCAGTATCATTAGACTGTAGAAACTTGAATCCGATGTTTTCTCATTTTGTCAAGTTTTAACAGATCGTGAGATTGAAAATATAAAGAGAAATGTGAAAGCCAAAGTGAGAATCATGAATTACAAATCGAAGTATGGACAATTGATATCAATAGAATTTAAAAACAAAGAGCTTCATTCCTAGCGAATCGCTTAAAAAACAAATTGTAAAAAAAAAAAAAAAATTCGGTATTTCGGTATTTACCGAAATACCGAAATATCAAAAATCCAATACCGTGTACCGAACCGAAATACCGAAATACCGAAATTTCTGTACCGAATTAGACCGAAATACCGAAATACCGAAAACCGAAATACCGAATTAATTCGGTTCGGTTCGGAATTCGGTTTTCCGGATTTTATGCCCACCCCTACCCTTATAACTCGGGATATGTAGGCTGTCCAAAATCAGGACTCGGTTGCACCCTTTTCTTTGTTTATCTTCCCTTTTGAATAAAGGTTTAGTCAAACATTAGTCACATAGCTCACCTTGTCTTTGCCTGAAAACTCTTCATGTTTCCAAGCAAAGAGGGGCATGCTGTGAGCACCTAATTTTTGACCAAAATCAAAATTTTCACCACTTTTTAGTATGTAAATATTATTTGAGTTTAATCTACATATTTTTACCTTTATTTAATTTTTAATAGGTTTTGTTTAAGAAAATTAGAAATCACAAAAAATGATATGTTCTTGATTTTAAATATATAGCTAGTATTTTTTATTTTTACTAATGATTCATTTCCGTGTGGCAAGATTCTTCTTTATATTTTGTAACAAACTCACATGCTCTCCCTAAAAAACTCACATGCCCATACACTCTTTCTTGGCTACCAATTAATCCCTATATCTACTCCTATATTAAAACACACAAAAAAGAGCAAGACCTAATTCCTAAATCCCTACACCCCTGACCTAAAAAGAAGTTAGCCGTTTTTCACCTTCTTGAAACCCTAACGACAACTCTTTTTCTTCACTATCATTTCACACACATAATAGAGCCGCCCACCTCAACACCTCCATCTAAGACCACCGCCAGCCCTCTCTATCTCTCTCAGCACACCGCCGGCCAAGTGGTCGGAAAACGACCCCACCCCCTTCACCAAAATCAGCCGCATACCCCATCACAATCGACACCCCATTTTCCGCCATGAACTACCACACCCAAGAGAGAAGCTAACCGCTCCCACTTCAGCCTCCTCACTCGAGTTGTTGCTTCACCGAAATTAATCACCGGTGAGTGGCGATGCCACCAGCAACTGATCTGTGATGACCCAAAGGGTCATCTTATAAATTAAGACACTATTCCAGGCTCATAGCCTTAAAAAGACTAATTTTAATTACCTCAATTTGCGTGCACAGTCCGGACGTGAAACTGAAAAGCTTTTATGTGAAAATATGAGAAATAGTAATTTTTGAAATTTAAAATTTGGTTTTAGTTGACTTTGTTCAACATTTTGAGTAAAGAGACCTGTATCTGTGTTCCGACTATCCCGGGAGGTCCGCAGTAAAATATGGGACTTGGGTGTATGCCCGGAATTGAATACCGAGGTCCTAGCCTTAGAAATCAATTTTTAAAGAAAATTATTTTGATGGATTTTTTTTAATGAATTAATGTTTGAAACCGTTGGTATCGGGCCCGTATTTTTATTTTGGAGCTTGATACAGGTTTGTTATGATGTTTAAGCCTTATCTGTGAGAATTGGAATTTATTGACGTGATTCGGATGTTCGGTTGCGAAATAGTGAAATTTGAGTGTTCTTGAGAAAAATGATGAGTTTTGAGGTTAAATTCATAGTTTTGGATGTTATTTTCATGATTTGATCGCACGGTCAAGTCCGTATGATGTGTTTATACTTGCGTGTATGTTTGGTTTGGATCCCCGAGGGCTCGGGTGAGTTTCGGGTAGGCTACGGGATGTTTTAAACTTAAAAATTTTCTGTTGTTTTTCTGCTACTAGGTGTACAGCCAATTTATTCTTTGCGTTCGCATGGCCTCACTCACGAACGCATAGAGTAAAAATTTCACTGGGGTTTTTTTTTTTTATGCGAACGCGTGACCTTGGACGCGAACGCGAAGCACTGGGGGGTGGGGAGATCCTTCGCGAACGCGGGCAGGCCTCACGCGAACGCGGTGAGTTAAGTGGGCCTGGGGGAGGGGAACCCATTTGTTCTATGCTAACGCGCCTGGTGGGCCGCGAACGCGAAGGCCACTGGGCCAGAACACTATGCGAAGGTGGCAGGCCCATCCCGAACGCGATGAAGGCCTGCCCAGCTATATAAAATCAATTTTAAAAACGGGCAGAACCTATTTTCTCCATATTTTCGAACTACAAAGACCTGGAGGCGATTTTCTTTACTCAAATTCATCCCCAAGGTGTTGGTAAATAATCCTAAGCTTTTCTCTTTCAATTACCCAATGTTTTTCATCACTTTTCAATCAAAAATTAAGAATTTTCATGGTAGAAATTGAGGTTTGGGTACAATTAGGGAATTTTGTAAAAATCAAATTTTGACCTCGAATTGGGGTCGTAATTTCAAACTAAGTGCATATTCGGGCTCGGGGGTGAATGGGTAAACGGAATTTGGTCCGAACCTCGAGTTTGGACCAAGCGGGCCCCGGGTTGGGTTTTAACTTTTTATTTATTTATAGAAAACATAGGAAAACAATGATTTTTCAGTAAAGTTAGTTCCTTTAGCATAAATTAATGATATTAAACTAATTATGATTAGATTCGAGCGGGTTAGAGGCAAATTCGAAAGGACAACGGTAATTGAGCAGTGAGTGGCCTGCGAATTTGAGGTAAGTGTTTGGTTTAACCTTGACTTGAGAGAATAGGAATCCCCAACTTAATTGCTATGTGAAATTACATGTGTGTGGTGTATAGGTGAAGTGACGAGTATCTATGCACCCCAAATTATCTGCTTAACACGACCTCTTTCCCCGTTTCCAATTATTTGCTTCCGGGCTTAATTGTTTCATGATCATTGATGTTTATATGTCGATTTGGGTTCGTTAACTTATTTTTAAGTATTGTTTCAAGTATTGTGGAAGTGTTGGTTGTTCTCTTGGTTTTGTTATGTTACATAAAGATTGAGCTGGATGTCAGTGTTACGATATGTATATAATTTTCGATTGGTTTCATTGTGAAATGATAATTGATGAAGTTTATGAGTTGCAACTTCTGTTTACAACTGTTGATACAAAAATACTGTGAAAGGCTTGGTCTAAATTGTGAAAGTTTGTAACGACCCGGTCGGTCGTTACACAAAATTTGCATTATATTTGATGTTATTGCCTTATCATAGGTTGGTTATACTGTTTAGGATGTGTTAGAGTTGGTTATCTCAGGTTCAGAGTGGTTATAGAAGGAGTTAAGATACTTAGCCTCTAAAAGTAGCTTTAAAGTTGAAAAAGTCAACTTATTGGTAAACGATCTCGGAATGCGGATTTTATGGCTCGGATAGTTTCGTTAGGTGATTTGGGTCTTAGGAGTGTGTTCGGAATATTTTTGTGATGTTCAGTGTAGAATTAGACTTGAATTGGCGAAAGTTAGTTTTTGGCGATTTTCGACCGGCAGTGGAAAATAGGCTATCGGGGTCGGAATGGAATTCTGAATGTTGAAACAGGTTCGTAATAGTATTTTGAATATGTGTGCAGAATTTCATTTCAATCAAATGTGTTTTGGTTGATTTCGGCGTCGTTGGTGGAATTTAGGAATTTCAAAGTTCATAGGTTTGAATTTGATGTGATTTTGGTGTTTTGATGTTGTTTTTTGGTGTTTCGAAGGCTCGACTAAGTTCGAATGATGTTATGGGACGTGTTGGTATATTTGTTGAGATTTTCGAGGGCCTCAGGTGGATTTCGAAAGGTTAACGGATCAATTTAGACTAGAAGAAAAGTTGCTGCATTTTTTTCACATCAGCATGAACAGTAACTCGGTTGAACAGTAACTCGCGTGAATAGTACCGCGAAAATTCTGGACAGTATAAAAATAAACCCTCCGCGACCAGTACCCACTTTTCACCATTTTGTACGGAAAGAGAGCTTTTGAGGTGATTTTGAAGAGAGGAAATTATTGTTCTTCATTAAGGTAAGTATTTTGGACCCTAATACTTGATTATATGTGATTAAGGATCAAATATCAGTGTTTAATTCATGAAAATCAGTAGAAAAAGATGGAGTTAGGGCTTGAGATTATGAGACCTTTAGGGGTCGAGTTGAGGGGTCAAATGAACTCCGATTTTAGCATTATTTATATGTACGAACTCATGAGACGATGAAGAACATTTTGGTATAAAATTTGTCGAGTTCCGAGACGCGGGACCGGGGGTCGAGTTTTGGCTAATTTCGGGTTTTGTGCTTAAATTGGTACTTTTCAATTGGAATCCATTCCCTTAGCATAATTTGATGATAAAAATATGATCTTGGTAGATTTGGAGCACTCGGAAGTTTATTCGAGAGGCAAGAGGGTTGCAGAGTAGCTTTTCGGGCTAGTTTGAGGTAAGTAATGTCTTTAAATCCTGTCCTGAGGGTATGAAACCCCGGACTTTACATTCTTTCATGGTTTTGGAGTGATGCACACACTGGTTGACGAGTGTGGGGCGTGGACAAATTGGAAATTTGGAAATATGTTTCCTTTTTAGGCAACTATTGAGTTGCGAAACTGTTTTTAAAGCCTATTCTTTATAGTATTGATATGTTTTTATATAATTGGGTTGTAAGACACATTTGGGGCGTAGTGCCGATCTATTTTAACCCCTTGGGGGCTATTTTCTTGATAATTCCTCACTTAGAAATTATGATTTTACACTCAGTCTTCAGCAGGGCGGCATGACAGTTACCCAGTATGAGAATCGTTTTGTGGATTTGGCTCAGCATGCTATTCTTTTGTTGCCTACAGACAGAGAGAGAGAGAGGTTTAGGAGATTTATTGAGGGTCTTGCACAGCCCATCAGGTCTTAGATGGCTAAGGAGACAGGGATTGATATTTCATTTCATGATGCGGCCAATGTGGCCAGGAAAGTTAAGACGATTCTCGGGATGGGAGGTTAGGGGTCAGACAAGAGACCTCGTCATTCTGTTAGATTCAGCGGTGCCTCGTCTGGAGGCAGAGATACTCAGGGTAGAGGCCATTCTTCCAGGCCATTTAATTCAGCACTTCAGACGTCCTATGGTACCTCAGGTGGTCGTGGCTCTTACTTGACTTATTCTGATCAGTCAACCCCTATCAGAGCACCTCCTCTTTAGACTTATTATCGTGGTAAGCCGGTTCGTCAGGGTCAGCCTCAGTATCAGGATGGGTGTTATGAGTGTGGTGAGTATGGGCACATTTAGAGATCTTGTCCGAAATTTTTGGGTAATCAGCCTCAGTACCAGAATTCTCGTGCTATAGTTCTGGCACTAGCTGTAGCACCACCTGCCCAGCCAACTAGGGGTAAGGGTTAGGTAGTCAGAGGTAGAGGTGAGAATGTTAGAGGTAGAGGTTAGCATGCTAGAGGTGGAGGACCACTTGTCAGGGATCCTCCCGGTGATGTAGTTCAGGGTGGTGGGGCCCAACCCCGATTATATGCATTTCCAGTCAAACCCGAGGCGGAGTCCTCCAATGCAGTTATCACAGGTACCATTTCAGTTTGTAATAAAGATGATTCAATTTTGTTGGATCCGGGGTCTACTTATTCTTATGTGTCGTCCTATTTTGCCTTATATTTGGTTGTGCCCCGCGATTCTTTGAGTGTCCCTTTTTATGTGTCCACGCTGGTTGGGGATGCTATTATTGTACATCGTGTGTATCGTCCGTGTGTAGTCATTATTCAGGGTCTTGAAACTAGTGTAGACATGTTGCTTCTTGACTTGGTCGATTTTGATGTCATATTGGGCATGGATTGGTTGTCACTTTATTATGCCATCTTGGACTATCACACCAAAGCAGTTACTTTAGTTTTGCCAGGATTGCCTCGGTGATAATGGAAAGGGACTCCTGGTCATTCTCCCAGTAGAGTGATTTCTTATGCCAAGGCTCGTCGCATGGTTGATATAGGATGTTTGGCCTATTTGTCTCATATCCGTGATTCTGATACCGAGGTTTCTTCAATAGAGTCAATGCCAATTATTTGGAAGTTTCCCGAAATGTTTCCTGTAGACCTGCAGAGGATGCCACCCCACAGGGATATCGATTTTTGTATTGATGTTGCTCTGGGCACTCAACCCATTTCTATTCTTCCATACCAGATGGCCCCACCAGAATTGAAAGAATTGAAGGAACAGTTGCAAGACCTGCTTGATAAAGGTTTCGTCAGGCCTAGTGTCTCGCCCTAGGGTGCACCGGTTTTGTTTGTAAAGAATAAGGATGGATCAATGAGAATGTGTATAGATTACCGACAGTTGAATAAAGTTATTATAAAAAATAAGTATCCATTGCCGAGAATTGATGATTTATTTGATCAGCTTCGGGGTGCCAGTGTGTTTTCAAAAATTGACCTGAGATCGGGTTACGATCAGTTGAAGATTAGGGCGTCCGATGTTCCTAAAATAGCCTTTCGGACAAGGCATGTGCACTATGAATTTTTGGTGATGTCTTTTGGCTTGACTAATGCCCCAACGGCCTTTATGGATTTGATGAATCGAGTTTTCAAGCCTTATCTGTATTCCTTTGTAATTGTGTTCATTGATGATATTCTTATATAATCCCACAATCGAGCATGAACAACACCTTTTTATAGCACTACAAACTTTGAGGGATAATCAGTTGTATGGAAAATTTTCAAAGTGTGAGTTCTGGTTAGATTCAGTAACTTTCTTGGGTCACGTCGTATCAGCAAAGGGTATTCAGGTAGATCCTAAGAAGATAGAGGCAGTCATGAACTGGCCTAGACCCACTTCAGCCACAGAAATCAGGAGCTTCTTGGGTTTGGCGGGATACTACTGTCGTTTTGTGGAGTGGTTCTCGTCTATAGCAGCCCCGATGATGAGATTGACTCAGTAGGGTGCCACATTTAAATGGTCGGTGAGTATCAGTCGAGTTTCCAGAAGTTCAAGACAACCTTGACTTCAGCACCGGTATTGGTGTTACCATCAGGTTCAGGATTTTTCACAGTATATTGTGATGCTTCCCGTGTGGGTTGGGAGCGGTATTGATGCAAGGGGCAGGGTGATAGCATATGCGTCTCGGCAGTTAAAGATTCATGAGAAGAATTATCCTGCCCATGACTTAAAGTTGGCAGCCATTGTTCATGCATTGAAAATATGGAGGCACTATCTTTATGGCGTGTCATGTGAGGTTTACACGGATCATCGTAGCCTCCAGTACTTGTTCAAGCAAAAGGATCTTAATTTGAGACAGAAGAGATGGCTAGAGTTATTGAAAGATTATGATGTCACTATATTGTATCATCCGTGGGAGGCCAATGTGGTGGCCGATGCATTGAGTAGGAAAGTAATAAGTATGGGCAGCCTTACATGTATTCCAATTGGTGAGAGACCGTTAGCTTCAGATATTCAGACGTTGGCTAATCAGTTCGTGAGGTTGGATATTTCGCCAACCATGTTCTAGCTTGTAAAATTGCTCGGTCTTCCTTATTCGAGCGTATCAGAGACCGGCAGGATGATGACCCACACGTGATGGTCCTTAGGGACACTGTTCGTCACGGTGGTGCCAAGAAGGTTACAGTTAGAGATGATGGCATTTTGAGGATGTAGGGTCGTATATGTGTGCCTAATATTGATGGCCTTCGTGAGTTGATTCTTGAAGAATCTCGCAGTTCTAAGTATTCTATTCACCCAGGTGCTACCAAGATGTACCAGGACCTGCGGCAGCACTACTGGTGGCAAAGGATGAAAAAGGATATTGTTGCTTATGTCGCTCGTTGTTTGAATTGCCAACAGGTGAAATATGAACATCAGAGACCCAGTGGTTTACTTCAGCAGATAGAGATTCCTAAGTGGAAGTAGGAGTGTATCACTATAGACTTCGTTGTTGGACTCCCACGGACTCACAGGAAGTTCGACGTCATTTGTGTTATTATGGATAGGTTCACTAAATCAACACATTTCATTCCAGTGGCAAGTACTTACACTTCGGAGCGGTTGACAGAGATATATGTTCGAGAGATTGTTCGCCTTCATGATGTGCCCGTGTCTATTATTTCTGATCGAGGTACGCAGTTTATCTCGCACTTTTGTAGGGCAGTTCAGCGAGAGTTGGGTACCCGAGTGGAATTGAGCACATCATTTCAGCCTCAGACGGACAGGCAGTCCGAGCATACTATTCAAATTCTAGAGGATATGCTTTGCGCTTGTGTTATTGACTTTGGAGGTTCTTGGGATCAATTCTTGCCGTTAGCAAAGTTTGCCTACAATAATAGTTGTCAGTCGAGCATTCAGATGGCTCCCTATTAGGCATAATATGGTAGACACTGCAGATCGCTAGTTGGGTGGTTTGAGCCGGGGGAGGCTCGGTTATTGGGTACAGACTTAGTTCAAGAGGCCTTAGATAAGGTCAAGATTATATAGGATCGACTTCGTACAACCCAGTCTAGGCAAAAGAGTTAAGGGACCATAAGGTTTGGGATGTGGCATTCATAGTTGGAGAGAGAGTATTACTTCGGGTATCGCTCATGAAGGGTGTCATGAGGTTTGGGAAGAAGGGCAAGTTGAGCCTTAGGTATATCAGACCATTCGAGATTCTTGATAGAGTGAGGGAGGTAGGTTATAGACTTGCGTTGCCTCTAGGGTTATCCTCCGTACATCCGGTATTTCATGTATCTATGCTCCAGAAATATCATGGTGACCCGTCCCACGTGTTAGATTTTAGCTCTGTCCAATTGGACAAAGATTTGACTTATGAGAAGGAGCCGGTAGCCATTCTAGATTGGCAGGTTCGTCAGTTGAGATCAGAGAGTTACCATTTAGTTCGAGTGCAGTGGAAGGGTCAGCCCGTTGAGGCTGCTACTTGGGAGTACGAGTCGGCCATGCAGAATAGATATCCCCACTTGTTTGCCAGTTCAGGTAATTTTCTATATCCGTTCGAGGACGAGTGTTTGTGTTTAAAGGTGGAGATTGTGATGACCCAAAGGGTTATCTTATAAAGTAAGACACTATTCCAGGCTCATTAGACTTAAAAAGACTAATTTTAATTATCTCGATTTGCGTGCATAGTCCGGGCGTGAAACCAGAAAGCTTTTATGTGAAAATATGAGAAATAGTAATTTTTGGAATTTAAAGTTTTATTTTAGTTGACTTTGTTCAACATTTTGAGTAAACGGACCCGGATCTATGTTCTGACAATCCCAGGAGATGCGCAGTAAAATATGGGACTTGGGAATATGCTCGGAATTGAATTCTGAGGTCCCTAGCGTTAGAAATAAAATTTTAAAAATAATTGTTTTGCTGGATTTTGTAATGAAATAAAGTAAAGAATTAATATTTGAAACCGTTGGTATCGGGCCCGTATTTTGGTTCCGGAGCTTGATACAGGTTTGTTATGCAGTTTAAGCCTTATCTGTGAAATTTGGTGAGAATCGGAATTTATTTGACGTGATTCGGATGTCCGGTTGAGAAATAGTGAAATTTGAGTGTTCTTGAGAAAAATGATGAGTTTTGAGGTTAAGTTCATAGTTTTGGATATTATTTTCATGATTTTATCGCACGAGCAAGTCCGTATGATGTTTTTATACTTGTGTGCATGTTTGGTTTGGAGCCCCGAGGGCTCGGGTGAGTTTCGGGTAGGCTACGGGATGTTTTAAACATAGAATTTTCTGTTATTTTTCTGCTACTGGTGCACAGTCAGTTTATTCTTCGCGTTCGTGTGGCCTCACTTGCGAAACCGTAGAGTAAAAATTTCACTAGGGTTATTTTGTTCTATGCGAACGCGTGACCTTGGACACGAACGCGAAACACTGGGGGAGACCCTTCGCGAACGTGGGCAGGCCTCACGCAAACGCAGTGAGTTAAGTGAGCCGGGGGAAGGGGAACCCATTTGTTCTATGCGAACGCGCCTGGTGGACCGCGAACGCGAAGGCCACTGGGCCATAACACTATGCGAACGTGGCAGGCCCATCGCGAACGCGATGAAGGACTGCCCAGCTATATAAAATTAATTTAAAAACGGGCAGAACCTATTTTCTCCGTATTTTCGAACTACAAAGACCTAGAGCCGATTTTCTTCACACAAATTCATCCCCAAGGTGTTGCTAAACAATCCTAAACTCTTCTCTTTCAATTACCCAATGTTTTTCATCACTTTTCAATCAAAAATTAAGAATTTTCATGGTAGAAATTGAGTGTTTGGGTAGAATTAGGAAATTTTGTAAAATCAAATTTTGACCTCGAATTGGGGTCGGATTTTGAAACTAATTGCATATTCGGGCTCGGGGGTGAATGTGTAAACGGAATTTGGTCTGAACCCCGAGTTTGGACCAAGCGGGCCCAGGGTCGGGTTTTAACTTTTTTCTTTAGAAAACTTAGGAAAATAATATTTTTTCAGTAAAGTTAGTTCCTTTAGCATAAATTAATGATATTAAACTAATTATGATTAGATTTCGAGCGGGTTAGAGGCAAATTCGAAAGGAAAAACGGTAATTGAGCAGTGAGTGGCCTGCGAATTTGAGTTAAGTGCTTGGTTTAACCTTGACTTGAAGGAATAGGAATCGCCAACTTAATTGCTATGTGAAATAACATGTGTGTGGTGTATAGGTGAGGTGACAAGTATCTATGCACCCCAAATTATCTGCCTAACATGACCCCTTTCCCCGTTTCTAATTATTTGTTTCCGGGCTTAATTGTTTCATGAACATTGATGTTTATATGTCGATCTGGGTTCGTTAACTTGTTGTTAAGTATTGTTTCAAGTATTGTGAAAGTGTTGGATGTTCTCTTGGTTTTGTTATGTTACATAAGGATTGAGCTGGAAATCAGTGTTACGATATGTATATAATTTTCGGTTGGTTTCGTTGTGAAATGATAATTGATGAAGTTTATGAGCTTTACAGCTTCTGTTTACAATTGTTGATACAAAAATGTTGTGAAAGGCTTGGCCTGAATTGTGAAAGTTTTTCGTAGATAAACCGATATGATATGTCTGGTGGGAGCGGGTTGCACGCCGCAACAAGGAGTGATAATGGTGGACAGGTGGGATCGGGTTGCACGCCGCAACATGAGAAATAATGGTGATATATATATATATATATATATATATGGCGGAGAAATAAGGGTGGACAAGTGGGAGCGGGTTGCACGCCGCAACAAGGAGCGACAAGGGAGAATATTTATGTTTTACTGATTTTTCAAAAATAAGGATTTGGAAAACTCCGGTTTTATTAAAAGGGTTTTCATAATCTGATTTTTACTGTGATTTAAATTGAAACTTGGAAATTTTGAGGAATTGATTATAGTTGATATCTGAAAAGTGTTATCCGAGTTATTTTTATTTACTGTTGCAAGTTACTGGTTATCGAGTTTAGTATTATTATTTCTTTCTTGGTTTGTTATATATTGTTCACAGGTTATATTATAAATGCTCCGCCGTAGCCTCGTCACTACTTCATCGAGGTTAGGCTCGGCACTTGCTCAGTACATGGGGTCGGTTGTACTATTACTACACTCTGCACTCTTTTGTGCAGATCCAGGTACCGACCAGAGTTAGGAGATTTTGGTAGCAGACAATATCATTTACTTGGAGACACGAGGTAGATCTGCTGGCGTCTGCAGATTCCCGGAGTCTTCTCCTATTCATTTAGATATTGTTTTATTTCGCTCAAAATAAAGTTATATTTCTTTCAGCCCATTTATTTGTAGTATTCTTTAGTAGTTCGTGAATTGTGACACCGGACCCTGGGGTAGTTTTATAGTTATATATTTAGTTCGTGGTTCGGCTTATTTATTCGTTTATTATTTTATTTTTGAATTTATGCATTGAAAATAATAAATTTAGTTTGGGAATTTGGGTCGTGACAATATCTGGCCAGAACACTTAAAGTGTTGGCGCTGCTGCAGCGAGCTCGTAGAGTAGCGTCACCGATTGGGTTTGTGCGCAAGAACAAGGTCGAAACCTGGTCGGATATGGATCTGACCGGAAAAGAGAAACTTTGGCGACCTCCACTAACGCTGATGAAATCACCTTTTGTCTCTCGTCAATGTTTTCCTCTCATTGTTTTGTTATTTTGGTGACTATGGGTTATACAAAAGCAGATCCGGCTGGTTTTTAATTTTCCGGGAAGGTTTTTCGTCGAGGTTGTTCGCCCTCCTGTTCTCCTTCGAGTTGTAGCCGGCACTTTCCTAATGTAATTCAAACTTGGGGATTTTCTTTTTATCAATACAGTGAAGTAAGTTTTTTACCTCAAAGGTCCGTTTCTTTTCCATTTCAATAATGTTTATTGCACTCCAGTCATATCTCTTTGAAATGTTGTTCTTTGTCGACTTTATTTGGCATGAATTTTCATCGTAATATTTTTGTGTTTAGTTGGTTTTCATGATTAGTTGTTGTTTTAATTTTAATTATCAGTTGGTTTGGTTGTTGAGCATTTTGGGGTTTAAAAATATATTTTGATTTATATGAATCTAAAGACATGTTAGTAGTAGGAAGATGCGTTTTCTCTATTTAAATTTGAGATTGAATAATTTATACATGTTCGAGCAAAGATGACTTGGTCAGCACATTTTGTATAGTTGGGTCATGAGTATTAACTACATATAAAGGGAATTGTGTTTATTTAATGAAGTATGTAATATTGAAAAATGGCTAATGGACCGTGGAGTAGCTTGGTGAACTAGTAGTTAGGTCTATTGTTTAGTTAGTTTTAAAGGGCTATTTGTACTAAGATCAATTTTAATTTATATGGGCCAAAATAGTTTCTGTCAGGCCCAATTGAGTAAGAGCAAAAGTTGACTCATGTTCCACAATTTATTTCCGTAGCTCTTGACCCTACAAAGATTTCAAAATTGCAAAAGAAGCAAATCATGAACGCGTTAAATGCTTTAGGCGCGACTTAATCTATCATCGTGATTGTGTACACGTTCGCATGGCATAATTATAATTTTTTTTAAAATAAATCAAGATACACGTTAGCGCGACTTTGACTAAGCTTTTTTTGAAATAATTAAGTGTTGTAAATTGTGTACACATATGCATGACATGATTATTGACGCACCAAATAAAACGATTACACGTACGCATGACTTGTTTCAATTTAATTAAGCCAGGTATAACTAAAGTGACCGTGCTAAAACCAAGGAATTCGGGAATACCTAACACCTTCTCTCGGGTTAACAAAATTTAGTACCCGGTCTTCTAGTTTTGCGAACTTTAAACGGAGTCAAATTTCCTCGATTTGCGATTAAAAAAGTAAACCGGTGACTTAGGACACCATAAATTATTCCAAGTGGCGACTCTGAAATTAAATAAATAATCTTATTTCAAATAATATTATTTTAATTGGAAAAACTCTCTTATCCCATCCCTTTCGGGAAAAGGGAGGTGTGACAGCTCTGTCGACTCTACTGGGGATCGAACCTAGAATCTCGGGTTCAGGGTTCAAGAATTCGAGCTCGTTAATGTGATTTTTACTTGACTTTATTGATTGTTGATATTACTATATTTGTGTGCCTAATGCGCTAATTTCCGCTCATTTACCGCTTTGATATTATTTGAACTGTATTTAAACTGTCTTTTTATGCCTCCCTTCTGAGTCTTCTAAGAATATGGTGCACACGTACGCGTGGCCTACTTTTCTGTTAGAGGTCGTACCAAATAGAACGAGGATGGATCAACTACTAGGCCGAGTAGACTTTCATGCTCCCGGTATATCGCTCCCACCTCGGCTCAAGTTGTCCGCTTGAGTAAGCCATGTCTAGAATACACCTCCACATTTAAACCTAGAATAACATAACCTCATGTCGGATCCCTAATAGGTATGTTTGTTTAAATGACATGCATTTGACTTAGGGACTCAACACAGGGGTTGGGTCCGTCTAGGACCGGTGTACCCAAATTAAAAGACCATCCTGATGCATCTTACATGCTACTTGCGTATTTGTTTGTTTCGACTTGCATATTGACTTGCTTTTAGAATAAGTATAGAAAACAGAAAAAAAAAAAAAAAAAAAAGAGCGGAAGTGAGAGGTAGGAGTGAGAAAATTCGTTCGGTTTCCCAAAAACCCCGACAAATGCCTCGAAACTCTTGAAAACATTTTGAAAAAAAATGAGAAATAGAAAATGTATCTCAAAAACAAAAATTAGTCAATATTATGTTTTCCGGTTATGTCAAAATTGACCGAATTACGCGGGTCTGATTTTCACCGGATGTGAGATACGTAGGCAAACCTCATCGGTTCGGCTCCCGATTTTTAAAATCCAAAAACAATAAAAATATTTTCCTTTAATTCCTCTTTAGGAGTCTTTCCTTAAAAAATTCAAAAAATAAAAAGTAAAGGATTTTATACCCCCCAAAAAAATATTTTCCTTCTTTTCAAAGTCTTTCATATGTTAAAAAAAAATCAAAAATCAAAATCCAAAATATGGGTTTCCTTCATTTTGAACTATTTTTCCCAAAAGTTCAAAAATTTTAAAAATATTATTTTTCTTCTTTAGAAGCTTTTCCTTAAAGTCTCTCTTTTGAAATTTAGAGGCAACATTCAAAACCCAAAAAATATTTTCTTTCTTCTTATATATATATATATATACAAAACGAATGAAAATTCAACCAAAAATATTTTTTTGTACTTTTGAAATTCTCAAAGTTCAAAACAAAAGAAATAATTTTAGAAGTCTTTCATTCAAAAAAAAAAATCAATCAAAATCCATATATATATAAAAACCATTTTTAGAAGTCTTTTGCCTAGAAATTTAGAAAGAAAAAAAAAAGGAAAAATCCAAAATCCAAAAACATTTTCTTTCTTCTCCAGAAGTCTTTATTTCAAAATTTTCAAAACAAAAAGAAAATCAATCAAAAGTCAAAATCCAAAATACAAGTTTCCTTTATCTTGAAATATTTCTCCAAAAATTCAAAAAAAATAAGATAAAGAAAAAAATGAATCAAAAGACCATAAAAATATTTTCTTGCTTCTTTAGAAGTCTTTCTTTCAAACATTTCAAAATAAAAAAAATCTACCAAAAAAATTCAAAAATATTTTCTTTCTTCTTTTTAAGTCTTTCTTTCAAAAATTCAAAAAAATATGTCTGAGTTATATAAAAGTAAAATAAAAGAAGAGTTAACTTATTTACTCCATTCTCAATCTTCCTGAAATATGCAAGATCTGATTCATGCGGTGTCATGATACGTAGGCAATCCTTGTAGGATTCGATCATAGCCATAAAAATTTTAAAAAAAAGAGAGAGAGAAAGAAAGTGACAAAAAAAAAGAGAGAAAAAAAAGAAAAGAAAAGAAGAGTGACAAAAATAATTGAGAAAAAAAAAAGAGCGAAAATAAAAAAAAGAGAAAGAGAAAGAAATTGAGATATGAGAAAAAAAAAAGAGGGAAAGAAAAAAATGGAAAGGGACATTTAAAGACCGGGATGAAACTCACAACCGTTGCAAAACATTTAGAAAACGTTTAACTGTTTAGGTGCATTGCATCCCCAATATGCGATTCCCTAGGTGTTAAATGTCTCAAACTAACCGGTTTGTTGTGTATGCTCAAAGAACAGGTTCTATTTTTAGGTGGTTGATTTTTGTGGTGGTAATATGGCTTTACACCCTTACTTCACGAGATCTAAAGGAAGTATTTCCATGGCCTCAGAAAGTCATCTACATGTAATTGAGCCTGAAGATAGCCCGGCATCGGCTATCCCGCAGCTAGAGTCAGCAGCTGCTGAGGAAAATAGAAGGCTACGATGTCGCATGCTAGAAATGTGGGACGCATGGTCCAATGGCAGGGAACCATCCAGTGTTATCCCCGGATTCCCAAAATTGATCCCTAGGATGGGAGGAACTACCAATTTCCCTATCCCAGTAACCAACCCATTCATTCTGTTTGGGTACCCCACCCTGTCAGCCAACTTCACTGGTATGCCTTCTGAGGTTTTCCCCCAGGCACTATCTTCGGGAATATCATCTACAGTGTTCACAGCACCACCAACCTCTACTATGGCACAACCAACACTGCCTCGACAAAGCTTTGAACCATCAACTTTCACCTTCCAAGCACCCCAATTTTAGTTGGACACGGCTCGGGTTACCCCAAATTCCTATCCTCAGCACCCACAACTTGAATATCCCATAGAAAATGAGAGAGCCGTGAGGAATCCTGAACAAGACGAGATAGTATGAAAGATGAAAAGCATCGAGCAAAGCCTCAAGAATATGCAGGGCCTGAGTGGCAAAAAAAGCATTTCATATGCTGATTTGTGCATGTTCCCTCACGTGCATTTACCCGTTGGCTTAAAAATGCCAAAGTTCTAAAGATATAACGGGCACGGAGACCCGATCGTTCACTTGAAACGATATTGTAACCAACTGAGGGATGCGGGTGGAAAAGATGAGTTGTCCGCCAGTTCCAGTATAATGTGGACATCGCTTCCGACAGGAACTCTTTGTCCAATTTGAAAAAGAAAACCACAGAAAGCTTTCGTGAATATACTGTCAAATAGCGTGAGCAAGCTGCCAGGGTAAAGCCTCCAATGGACGAAGCAGAAATGGTTACGGTCTTCCAACAAGCCCAAGAGTCAGACTACTTCTAGAACATGATGTCTGCTATGGGTAGACCGTTCGCTGAAGCTATCAAAATTGGAGAGACGGTCGAAAATGGTTTGGAAACGGGCCGAATCTTGGGTCAAACTGCTTTTAAAGCTGCATCATAGGCCGTTCAGAATGGTTTGGGGG
>ML417937.1:998-11839 GCA_005239525.1 Nicotiana knightiana | reverse complement strand
GTAACACCCAAAACTCTAGAACTAATAAACTATGAAACTAAAAGAAGAGAGGAGAAGAAAAACTAAGTAGAATCCTCTTCACTGATCCATCCTCTCAAAAAATTCCCCTAAATGTTATGTTTTGGGTTTATTTATATGTTTAGGATAAACCCTAAACGTGTAAAAGACTTCTATTCCAACTTGGAAACACTTAAACCCGTCAAAACTCGGTTTCTGGCCGACTGGGGACCCTGGCGTTTGGACCCAAACTCCTGGCTAACGCCAGGGTAGGGCTGGCGTTTCAGCCCAAACGCCTGGCTAACGCCAGGCAGGGTCAGGCTGTTTGGCTCTGTCGCCCGGCTATCGCCCGGGTGTCTCCTTTCGCGTATTTTTCGACGTATTTGCATCCTTTTAGCTCCGTTTCCATTTCCAATTCACCTACACATAAAATAAACCCCATTAGGCACATACAACGTGTATTTTTTATCATTAAACCACATAAAATGCAAGGCATATAATGATTTAAATCATGAATTCTAGTCACGCATCAATGACGCGGTAGACCCAGTCGCTCAAATAAGGGTAGAGGCTCCTTTATATGACTGGCACAACCCACAACTGTGATTTTGGCCACGGCAATACTGGTTCCTAAAATAAAGGCCGAGTCCTTTCAGATTACAAATAATATGATGCACCTATTGCAGAACAAAGGGCTATTCTCAGGGTCGTACATTGAAGACCCCCAACAACATTTAAAGAACTTTCTGTCAATTTGCAAAACTCAAAGGCAGCTAAACGTCACTCAGGAGGCAATAAAATTGTTGTTGTTTCCATTCTTAGTGACTGGTGCTGCCCAGACTTGGCTTAACTCACTCCCCATCAACTTCATTACTACATGGGAGGAGTTAGTCAAGCAGTTCGTGAACAAGTTTCATCCACCCAACAAAACTGCTCAACAAATTGATGAAATCTTGAGCTTTAGACAGAAACCAGTGGAAACATTACAAGAGACATGGGAAAGATTTAAGAGTATGCTGGTTATCTGTCCACATCATGGCATTCCTGAGCAAATGTTGGGGCAGCGTTTTTACATGGGTTTGGCTGATACTGTGAAAGCAAATGTTGATGCTTCAGCTGGTGGAGCATTCCTGAGCAAATCGTGGAGAGAGAGTCAAATCTTACTTGATAAAATGGCACAAAATTCAGGATGGACAACAAGGAATGCACCCATTACTCCTGTTGTTCATTCAGTGCCATTCGATCCATCTAATACAATTGCAGAGAACGTGGCCACCTTGATAACACAAATGTGTATACTTACTAAGAGGGTGGAAGAATCAGGACAAAAACAGCAAGTGCAAATCGTTGACACAACCAATGGGGGCTTATGCACATATTGCATTAGCCAACCACTTGGTAATCACTGGAATATAGAAATTCATCACTCTCATTGTCCAGAAAATATGAATTATGTGTCTAATTATGGAAACCAGAGATAAGGGGGGCAGAATTGGGGCCAGCAAGTCCAACCATATAGGCCACCTCACCAAAAACAAAACAGTGGAAATATGGGTGTTAGGGGACCGCAAGGTTGCAGCAACGTTTCAAAAGCCACAGGGTTATAATAATCAGAACCAACAACAATCTTACTACCCTCCTCAGCAACAACAAGGGGGAAGGTAAGAAGATGGGTTTGCCAGGTTAGAAGCGATGATGCAGCAGGTAATTGGGTCAAATGAAAAAATAAGTGAGAGAGTAGATGTTCATGATGCAGCTATTAAAAATATTGAAGTACAGTTGGGGAAGATATATATGGCAGTGAACAATCGGCCTCATGGAACCTTACCTGCAGATACTTAGGTAAATCCTATTGACCAGGTTCTAAGGCAGCTGATGGCAGTGACTCTTCACAGTGGCATAGGATTAATTGTGGATCTGGAAAGAGCTCATGAAAGCAGGCAAACCAAAACATTGATACCCATGCAGGTTGAATTTGATGATTCAGCAACCTTGACTAAGGCAACAGTGTAACCTAGTGAAGAAGAACTCAGTGTACAGAATGAGAATGAAAAAGAAGTGGAGACGACTCAGAAGCCGGTAGTCGAGGTGGTGGATGAGAAAGAAAAGTATCAAATCACTGGGATAAAGAGATCGCCAGCTCCATTCCCTCAGAGGCTGGCTAAATACAAAAAGGATGAACAGTACAAGAAGTTTTTGGATATGCTCAAGCAGATACATGTAAATATTTCATTGATTGATGCATTGAAAGATATTCCTGGGTATACTAAAATGATGAAGGAATTGATGTCCAGAAAAGTTGACTTCCAAGATCTAGATATTGTTACCCTTACTCATACTTGTAGTGCGGTGGTGACACATCCTATTGCTGAGAAGTTGTCTGACCCAGGGAGTTTTACGATTCCTTGTACCATTGGCAACTTGACTTTCACCAAAGCTTTATGTGATTTAGGGGCCAGCATTAATCTGATGCCGCTGGCCATATATAAAAGACTGGGAATTGGAAGAGCTAGGCCCACATCCATGCTGCTGCAACTAGCTGATAGGACGGTAAAAGAGACCGTCGGGTATTCTAGATGATGTCTTGGTTCAAGTGGGAAAGTTTGTATTTCCTGCTGATTTTGTGATATTAGACTGCAAGGTAGATGAGGAAATTCTCATAATTTTGGGAAGGCCATTTTTGGCCACAGGCAGAGCTCTTATTGATTGTGAGACTGGTGAACTGAAGATGAGGCTTAACAATGAAGAAATCACTTTCAACGTTCAGAAATCTATGAGGAAACCCAGTGAGTTCGCCAACTGCTCTCTGATTGATGTTGTGAATGTGCTACCAGAAAAAGATGATGCTTTCCTGTCTGTTGGGAACCCTTTGGATGAATATTTCATGAATATGGATGATATGAATGGTGAAGAACTAGCAGATTGGGTGTTAGCACTTGAGGAAAAAGATGTATGGAAACAGGCTCTCGAATTTGATTCATTACATTTAGAGAAAAGTGAGAACCTGCAGGCCAAGCCATCTAGTGAAGCACCACCCATGTTAGAACTGAAATCGGAGGATGCTGATGTGGTAGAAAATATACTAGATTTAACCAAAGACATCGACGATACATACTTTGTTGAATCTAGTGTCGTTATTGTTGATGATGCTGGTATACACTCCAACCATATGTTCAATTTGTGTTTGGGTAATAATATGCAAACAGAGTTATCCAAACCACCTGATGAGTTGAGTGATAAAGAACAAGATGCCTACATTATTGAGTTCTTCTTGCCAGAAAGTAAGGAGTACACATTTTGTCGCAAGGTCAAGAAACGCAGATTATTACATGGTTTTATTGGGCCGGGCAGATTTGTTCAACCACCCCATGAGCATGATCATAGAGCAGAATCAAATATGGGGGTTCAATTCAAAAGTTCAAAGTGGAGGCATAAAGTAATTAAAGCATGTGCTCAAAGGAGCATGAAAGCGAGGGGATGTCGACACTAGTGGACCAGGGAGTTTCTTACACCTTACTTTTATTTCATGTTTTGTCTATATGTGATGCACTAAGGACATTACATGATTTAAGTGTGGGGTGTTGTACATAATTGTTGTGATTTGTTGTGTGCATTCTTATTAGTAGTTTTAGTTTTTCCTGTTGATAAGCTTAGAAATATGTGGACTCATCCTGACGATGGATCTCCTAGACAGTTTTCTTGAAGGAAATGAGTCTAAAGGAAATAACAAAAAAAAGAATTTTTTTTAGGTAGTGTAGTAATTCCCCCTTGGTTTTTCTTTGGACCACGGTTCTTTTCCAAGGGTTTTCAATTGAACCGGGTGTAGGTAGTTTTTATTTTATTTTTAGGAGTAGGAGTCACATGGTTAAGGGCTTAATAGGAGCAATATCTCGAAACGTGTTAATACCTTGAGAATAGTCAATACTTTGGTTGTGACGCTTAGGCTCAATTTTTGACTCTATAATAAATACCTTAAATCATGGATTCTTAAGACNTGAGCCAATTATCTATATTTTACCCACTTATTTGTGTTGTATCGTCGTTAACCCCGTTGAGCCTAAAATCCTGTTTCTTTGGCAACTACATTACAAGCCATATTCCCTTTTGTTTGAATTGATCTTATTTTTGAACCTTGTCACCTCTCGTAAGCATTGGAAATGTATGAAATATGAAACAGTAAAATTGTGGGGTGCTAGGTTGGTTTGTGAGGGGAATAATTGAAATAAGGAGAAAGGTGCACGTTTAAAAAAATAATAAGACTCACTTGAAAAAGAAGAAAAAGAAAAAAAAAANCACCTCTCGTAAGCACTGGAAATGTATGAAATATGAAACAGTTAAAGTGTGGGGTGGTAGGTGGTTTTGTGAGGGGAATAATTGAAATAAGTAGAAAGGTGCACGTTTGAAAAAAATAATAAGAGTCACTTGAAAAACAAGAAAAGAAGAAAAAGAAGAAAAAGAAAAAGAAATAAATGAACAATTGTGTTGTGTTGAAAAAACAATTATGTAGTGACTCTTAACGTAATTGTGCCTAAAGAAATGTGGGGTAATAACATCGTTGTGAAGGTGGAATTTGGCTATATTGAGTTTGAGGTTTAACGGTGAAGTTATGTATTAAAGTGCTTAGGGAGGTGTAGTCACTCTTATATCCAAATGTATCCTACCCGTCCCGCAGCCTACATTACAACCGAATAAAGTCCTACTTGATCCTAGACTGAATGAGCTCGATTAGTAGAGTATTACACTACGGGCAAGCCTATGGTACATCTTGTGTGGCATATGAATGTTTTATTTCTGAGAGCGAGTGAATTCTTTCGATCTTGAGTTCCTAAGTGTTCTTAAATTTTATTGTGTGAGGAACTAGCTCTTTGATTTGGTGAGGGCACATGATTCATGACGGAAAGGTAATGTTGTTGACCTCTAAGTTAGAGTAGTTAGTGAATTGTGAATAAAGCATGGTATTTGTGAGTCGATTATTGAGGCGAGGATGTCACACCTTTGTGCTTGAAATGTTTTAAATATTCTTGGTATAACGTGTTAAGAGATTTGCTTAATAAGTTGTGTACATGAGTGTAGTTTGATTGCTCGAGGACGAGCAAAGGTTTAAGTGTGGGGTCTTGATGTGAGGCTAGAATGCATAGTTTAACATGTTATATACCTTACATTTGAGAAGCATTAATGATAAAAATACACTTGTTATGTGCGTAATAGAGTTTATTTTATGTGTAGGTGAATTGGAGATGGAAACGGAGCTAAAGGGATGCAAATACGTCGAAAATACGCAAAAGGAGACACCCGGGCGATAGCCGGGCGTTTGCCCCCTAAAGCCTGACCCTACCTGGCGTTAGGGGGGCGTTTACCCCATAAGGCCAGGCAGCCCCTGGCGTTAGGGGGGCGTTAGGGCCCAAACGCCAGGCCTGCCCTGGCCTTAGGGGTGCGTTAGAGCCCAAACGCCCGGGGTCCCCAGTTTCGGCCAAATCCGAGTTTTGACGAGTTAAGTGTTTCCCGGTTGAAATAGAAGTCTCCTACATGGTTAGGGTTCGCCCTAAACATATAAATAGACACCAAACAACACAACTTAGCAGGACGGAGATGATTCGAAAGGATTTTGAAGGATTCAAGAAGAAAGCACCATAGAAGTGACAAACATTGATTTCTACATCTAGTATTCATTNCGGAAGGATTTCGAAGGATTCAACAAGAAAACACCATAGAAGTGACAAACATTGATTTCTACATCTAGTATTCATTACTTTGTATTTCAATTATGCAATTTATTTTAGTTTTGATTCTCAATAACATGAGTAGCTAAATTCTTTAGTCTAGGGTTTTGGTAGAACCCGTTGGGGATGAATTCATTATGATATTAATATATTTTGGTTGATTAATCTCTTTTTGTTCAACTACGTTCTTATTATAGTTGATTTAAAGGGCCCTTGATTAACTATTCCTATTTATTATGTATCTACTTGAGAAAGAGTGCATATTTAGGTAATTGCTTGAACAACACCACTCCCGGAGTATAGACTAAAGTCATAACCGAGGGTTTAGAGGTTAGATTAGAGATAAAGTTACCTCGGGTGCAATCTAAATGAACTGTATTATCGATCTAGCTAGCGTAACTTGAGAGAGTGCGTTTAGTAAATTATCATAATTACTTGAGAGAGATTTATGATAGTTAGAGCGTTCATGATTGACAGAGATAGCCAATTAAACTATAAGACATATCCAAGGAAGAATTCACCAACGGGGGAAACCATAACCGTAGACCCTTTATTGTCGTTGTTCATATTATATTGTTAGTTAATTGCTATTGTTATTAGATTTATTAAACATCACCAATTGATATTCAAAAGTCTTGAGAAAAGTGATTAAGTAACAGTTTAGTATTTTATAGACTCAATTGATACGTAAATTCCCCGTGGGATCGACTTTGGGCGTAATACCCCAGATTATATTTGCAGCGCCCGTTTAGTCTTCCTATAAGAAATAGTTAAGCGTGATCAGTAACCTCCTTGGCCCTACCCTGCACCACCGTCTCCCGAAGCTCTGCTAGACATGGATCATCAAACTATCGAGCCTTAATCTCTCCGAATAATGAAGACTGAGCAACAACATGAGCTAGAACTGGACGAGGCTCCGAAAGGTCCAATCTCACCAGATGGTTTGCCAAGGACTGAATGTCCAAGGCCAAATGTCTCTCCTCGGCTGCAACATAGGCCAAGCTACACATACTCGCTGCCCTCCTGCTCAAAGCATATGCTACTACATTCTCCTTGCCCGGGTGATACAGAATAGTGATATCATAGTCCTTTACCAACTCGAGCCACCTCCGCTGCCTCAAATTAAGGTCCCTCTGCTTAAACAAATGCTGCAAATTGTGGTGGTCAGTGTAGACCTCACAAGATACACCAGACAAGTAGTGCGGCCAGATCTTCAAAGCATGAACAATCGCCGCCAGCTCCAAGTCGTGCATAGGATAGTTCCTCTCATAAACCTTCAGCTGGCACGAAGCATAAGCAATAACTCTACCATCCTGCATCAACACACATCCCAACCCGATCCGGGAAGCGTCACAATACACAGTATACACCCCATACTCGGAAGGCAATGATAGAACTGGTGCTTAGGTCAATGCTGACTTGAGCTTCTAAAAGCACGCCTCACACTCGTCGGACAACCGAAACGGGGAATTCTTCTGAGTCAATCTAGTCAATGGAGTTGCAACAGAAGAGAATCCCTCCACGAATCGACGGTAATAGCCTGCTAGACCCAGAAAACTCCTGATCTCTGAAGCTGAAGTAGGACGCGGCCAACTCTGAACTACCTCAACCTTCTGCGGATCAACCTCGATACCCTCTCCGGATACCACATTCACCAAAAATTCCACAGACTCCAACCAGAACTCGCACTTAGAGAACTTCGCATATAGCTTCTGCTTTCGCAAGGTCTGAAGCACAACTCTCAAATGCTGCTCGTGCTCACCTAGGCTCTGTGAGTAGATCAAGATGTTATCAATGAATACAATGATGAATTAGTCAATATACGGCATGAAAACCCCATTCATCAACTCCATAAATGTTGCTGGGGCATTAGTCAATCCAAAGGACATCACTAGAAACTCATAATGGCCATATCTGGTGCGTAATGCGGTCTTCAGAACATTTGAAATCCGAATCTTCAACTGGTGATAACCTGATCTCAAGTAAATCATAGAGAACAAACGAGCACCATACAACTGATGAAACAAGTCATCAATGCGCGACAGAGGATACTTGTTCTTGATGGTCACTTTATTCAACTGGCGGTAATCAATGCACATCCGCATAGACCCATCCTTCTTGTTCACAAATAAGACTGGAGCACCCCACGACGACACACTCGGCCTGATGAACCCCTTAGCCAATAACTCCTCAATCTTCCCCTTCAGCACTTTTAGCTCCTTAGGAGCCATACGATACGGAGGAATTGAAATAGGATGAGTATCTGGAGCCAAATCAATACAGAAGTCAATGTCCCGATCTGGAGGCATGCTTGGAATATCTGAAGGAAATACATCTGGGAACTCTCGAACAACAGGCACTCAATCAATGGTAGGAGACTCAGCGGTGGTGTCCCGCACATAAGCAAGGTAAGCCAAACACCCCTTCTCGACCATACGCCGAGCCTTCATAAAGGAGATGACCCGGATGAATGCACTAACTGAAGAACCTCTTCACTCCAGCCTCGGCGACTCAGGCATGGCTAAGGTAACTGTCTTGGCATGGCAATCCAACACAACATGATAAGGAGATAGCAAATCCATGCCCAAAATAACCTCGAAATCAACCATGTCGAGCAATAAAAGGTCATCTCTAGTCTCAAGCCCACAGAAAGTAATAACACAAGATCGGTAGAATCTGGCTGTAGCACATGAAGACTGAGCTCCCCCAGAATGAGCTGGAGCTGACTGACCCCCTCCGGACTGGCCTCCCCCTCTAGGATGGCCCCTGCCAACCTGACCCCCACCTTTAGGCGGCTGAACTGCTGGTGCTGAAATCGCAGGCTGGTGACTCTGCTGCACGGCCTTGCTCCGATATCTAGGACAATCCCTCCTTATGTGGCCTAATTTCCCCCACTCGAAGCACCTCATATGTGACATATCCTGCTGTCCTAAAAGAGTAAGACTCTCGAGTGGCCGGAAGGAAATGAGAGTCATCTGACACAGCACTGAAATAGGAACCGGACCATCTCTGACGGCTGGAGTAATCACTGGGTGAAATGTGGATGAATGGAGGACGGTAGGAGCGCTCTGGCATGGCACTGAACTGAGGCCTCGCTGGAACACCCCTGGGAGGTGGTGGAGGTGCTTCATATGAAGGCCTGCTGGACTGACCGCCTCCGAACTGACCCCTGCCCCTAGCTGGAGCACCCTTGAAATCACATGTAAATCTGGCCCTCTTGTCCTACTGACCCTGCTCCCTGCTCCTCGGTCGGTATCCCTCAATCCGTCGAGCTATCTCGACTACAAGCTGGTACGGGGTACCCATCTCTACCTCTTTGGCCATAGAGGTCCGAATACCTGGATGTATGCCTGCCACAAAGCGTTGCACCCTCTCGGCATCAGTGGGCAATATCATAAGAGCATGGCGGGATAACTATTAAAATTTTTCCTCATAATAATTCACGGACATCTGCCCCTACTCCAACAACTCAACTTGACCATGAATCTCCTCGCTCTCAGAAGGTGGGATGTACCTGTCCAGAAATAGCTGATAAACTGACTCCAGGTGACTGGAGGAGAATCTGCTGGCCTGCTAAGAAGATATGACTGCCACCAGCGGCGAGCTCTTCCCTCTCTAGCTGAAATGTAGTGAAGTCGAGCCCATGCGACTCCATGATCCTCATGTTGTGCATTCTATCCCTGCACTTGTGAATGAAGTCCTGGGCATCCACACCCCGCTCACCTCCGAAGACTGGAGGGCAAAGTCAGGTCCATATATCTAGCATCTTCTACTGGTCGCCCTCTGATGAGTGGCTAGAATTTGTGATTTTAAGCATTATATCCCTCGCATTTTATGTGCTTTAATGATAAAATACACGTCGTATGTTCCTAATAGGGTTTATTTTATGTGTAGGTGAATTGGAAATGGAAACGGGGCTAAACGGATGCAAATACGTCGAAGAATACGCGAGAGGAGACACACAGACGATAGCCGGGCACCAAGCCAAACAGCATGGGGTAGCCTGGTGTTACCCAAGCGTTAGACCCATAACACCTGGGGGGGTCCAAGAGTTACCCAGGCGTTAGAGCTGTAACGCCAGGGGCTGCCTGGCCTTACCCAGGCGTTTGGGCTGAAACGCCAGGGTCCCGGAACGACCAGAAATTGAGTTTTGACGGGTTTTAAGTGTTTCCAAGTTAGAATAGAAGTCTTTGAGACGTTTAGGGTTCATTCTAAACATATAAATAGACCCAAAAAAACATCACATTATGTAACTTATGCAGACTTTTGACAGGGGGATTCGACAGAGGACTCTTGACGGAGGATTCTACATAGTTTTTCTTCTCTTCTCTTCTTTTAGTTTTATAGTTTATTAGTTCTAGAGTATTGGGTGTTACATGAACGTTGTAGTTGAAGCTTGAATTATTCTTATTGTTTATCTTAATTGGTTTGTTTATTCAATCTTGTGCTTAATTATTCAATTGCTTGATCATCAATTGACTACTATCTACGAATCTAGGGTTGAACTCGGGAGAGGGAATTCTAGATTGCATATAAGATTGGGTAGAGCAAGATCTTAACCCTTCAGGGGAGCGGATTTGCGGTTAGGATAGGAATATACCTAATCGCCTTGCTTGGTTATTATACGGGAATTATTAATGCGTTCTTGTTAATCCTGATTCCATAGGAATATAGGCATTAGGTTAGCTTGAATAGGCGAGTTGTACTTCGGGAGAAGGCTACGAGCAATATTAACCTCGTCAATCAATAAACCTGATTAGAAGATTTAGGTCGAAAACTCAACGTGATTGTTTAACAACCCATAACTCTAGAATATCAATTTACCTTGAATTCATCTTTAAGTTAGTTGTCTATTTAATCTTTTGATTTACTATTTTAGATTAATTCTAGTTAAATATTTGTTTGAGTTTAGTTTAGTGGATAGTTAATCACAAGTCCCTGTGGGTACGATATCTGGACTTAAAATCCTATATTACTTGTCGACCACGTACACTTGCGTGTGCATTGGGAAATCAACCAACAAGTTTTTGGCGCCGTTGCCGGGGACTTAGAAATTAACTATTCTACTAGATTGACTCTTTACTTTTATTTTTTATATTTTATTTATATTTTAATCACAAGTCC
>ML417934.1:27903-52547 GCA_005239525.1 Nicotiana knightiana | reverse complement strand
CTCCTCAAGGATCAACTCATGAAGGCCATCAACATTAGGCACACATAACCGACCCTGCATCCTTAAAACGCCATCATCTTCAACTATAACCTGCTTGGCACCACCGTGCCGAATTATGTCCCTAAGGACCATCAAATGCGGGTCATTATCCTGCCGCTCCCGGATACGGTCAATTAGAGAAGATCGAGCGACTATACAAGCTAGAACACTGCTGGGCGAAATATCCAACCTCACAAACTGATTAGCCAACGTCTGAAGGTCTGAAGCCAACGGTCTCCCACCAACTAGAATATACACAAGGCTGCCCATACTCACCGCCTCTATTTTCTTAATAGTTGTTCATAGACTTATCAACAGCTTCACGCTAACAATAATCCCCTTTCAACCTTCACAATACTAATGACGAGGTGAGATTCATGAAGACCTCATAATTATATACCTGACTTAAAGTGTCTCATTTAATGCCACATGGGCGGCACATACCTCGCAGGTCAAAGCTCAATATTCTGACACGGATTTGGCAAATCATGCATAGTTAATTAATTAATCCATTTATTCATTTACTTATTTATTATTATTATTATTATTATTATTTTATACATAAGTTGTTGAATAAGCCTAACAGGCATGACTCCCTACCAGTACTATAGTAAAATTTTAACTCACAAGGGAGAATTTAAACACAAGAATTTCCATCACAAGGATCTCATCCTTACATAACTTCCACCACGGCTCGTAGCCCGGTTTAAATATATCTCAAATCATATTAAAATGCGAGGATCTCGTCCTCCATTCTGAATCACAAGCAACATGCTTATCGTGCCATTCGAAACATTCCATTTCCTTCCATTAAATATAAAATTACAACACGTAATGATAGACACAGTTATCTCCATAAAATTTCTCAATACAAATATTCACATAAGTAGATTTTAGAGTTATGAAGCTCACCCGAGAGTGGAGCATATTAGAAGAATTTTATTAGATATGCATAACCGAATTAAGTTCAGGAAATCATCACTTTATAATAATTAGAGATTGTTCTTGTAATGACACTATTTAATGTAACGAATCAGCCATACCGTAGAAAATATACCAACAGGCTAGGTCTCCACCTCTAGGAGTCTGACCTCCACCTTTGACATGTAAGTTGAGTTGTAACTGCAATGGGGCACGTAGCCTGGGTTTTCTGATGAAATATGACTCTCCCAAGTCTAGGACAATTTCTATCACTAGCCGAAATGAAGTATCAACCTGCCTTAAGTCATCCAAAATTTTACAATCATATTTGAGTCCTTTAATGAGTCTGGGGACTTTCCCCTGGCTATATGAACCAACGTAGGAGTATGACAGGCTAACTTATCGAAGCTGATGGCATATTCTGACACTGTCATATGACCTGACGCAACCGTTCAAACCTTATGCGCAAAATGGGAAATTCGAGAAACAAACTCTTTCAAAAGCATTTATGAGAACTGAGTCAAGTAATTGATGTTGCATTGGCTGATCACCCTCTTTGTAGGCTTGTCACAAACAACAGCGGCCAACTTCTTCTTTTACTATGCTAACTCAACACTGCTGAGCTACCCCTTCTATTCATATACTTTTCATTTTTCTTTTGGGGTAACTCTCATCTCTATTGACACACAATGATCACAAAAGTAAAGCTCTACATAGATAATTCTTGGCACAAACCAGATAGTCTAGAAGCTCGTTAACCACTGTACTCCCTCTGGAGCACCCCCAAATTCCACAACCGTGACTTTCACGCTGAGTAGACCTTCTGTAGATTTAAAGTTGGCTATATAACTCCTTTGGTACTGAGGTATATGGTTATTAAAGAGACAGACACACCGCAATCCTTAGCTTTATCTCTTGCAAAAATCTCAAGCCGTATACTTCTCAAGCCAAAAATCGATATAACACATGATCCCACAATCTATTCCTAGGTAGCGGACTTCTCCACTTGGCACGAAGTCATAGGTCATAATGCCTGATAATCCACAATGTTAAACTTCACCGCTCATATAATTCAACCCTGTTGCTTTCAACTATTCCATTTTTATGCAGTACCGAAGTAACTATGAATCCCTCTGGGAACCGACTGAGCTAGAACCTTCACGTCTAGATCCATTTGAGACTGTACAATAGGTGTCGATGTTCGAGATTTAGTTTGAGCTCTGATTCTGTCATTGGGGCTTCATCTCTTGTCCAGTTGCAAACGCTTTGCACGTTGTCTAGATTTGTGAGAGGAGAAGAATAGACAAGTTCAATCATCAATGGTAGAATAAATTCGCACGATAGAGTAGAATAGAAGTGAAATTGTTCCTAACTTCATAGCCTCTGAGAGATAAGTACAGACGTCTCCGTACCGATCCTTCAGACTCTACCAAGTTTGTTCGTGAATTGAGAGACCTAAGTAACCTAGTGCTCTGATACCAACTTGTCACGACTCAAATTCCCCCAACCTTAGGGATCATGATGGCGCCTAACACCACACTTGCTAGGCAAGCCAATGTTAGAGTTCGCTCAACTATTTCTGTTAATTAATCATTTAAACCGGATAGAACAATTTTAAATTAAACTTGATCTAATGGCTTTCAATAAATAATTCCAAATAAAAAATAAATAAAAAATAAATTAAGCGAACCACGAACTAATTAAATAAATCTAGAACTACCCCAGAGTCTGGTGTCACAATTCATGAACTACTAAAGAATACTACAAATATTGGGCTAAAAGAAATAGTGTAATTGTTCTGAATATACTAAAACAGTTTATAAAAATAGGAGAAGACTTCCGGGATCTGCGAACGCCGGCAGATATACCTCGTGTCTCCGAATAAATAGATGGATGCTCTAAAAATCTCTACTGTTGGCTAGTACCTGGATCTGCACAAAAGAGTGCAGAGTGTAGTATCAGTACAACCTACCCCATGTACTGAGTAAGTGCCGAGCCTAACCTCGGCGAAGTAGTGACGAGGCTAAGGCGGGGCTTTAACAATAAATCTGTGATATTAATATATATACGATAACACAATAAAATAATTCTACACTAACAAGAAAATATATCTGAGACAATAATTGTAAAACAGGAAGGAAATCTAAACACATCAATTCAAATACTGCAACAATAATAAAGTAACACAACCGCCTCTTTCAGGCCTCAGCTATAACCAATCCTCAACAATTTCCAAGTTTTCAAACTTTATCTTTGAATAAAAGTAGTGCCAAAATATGAAAATAGTAATATAAAATAGAAAGTTTCAAATCTTTGTTTTTCAAAAAAACAAAACAGTAAAAATAAACATTTAGCTTTTCAAATCTTTATTTTCTTTGAAAATCAGTAAAAATATAAATGTCCTCCCTTATCGCTCCTTGTTGCGGCGTGCAACCCGCTCCCACCTGTCCTCCCTTATTGCTCCTCCCTAAATATATCACCCTTATTGCTCCTGTTGCAGCGTGCAACCCGATCCCACCTGTCCACCCTTATCACTCCTTGTTGCAGCGTGCAACCCGCTCCCACCAGACATATCATATCAATTTATTCATAAAAAAAAACTTTCATAATTCAGGCCAAGCCTTTCACAATACTGTTATTTCCACAATTTCAAAAAGAAAATCATATAACTCGTAAGCTTTAACCAATATCATTTCATAATAAAACCAACCAGAATATAAGTAAACACCGTAATGCTATCAATCCAGCTCAGTCTTTATATACTGAGGTAACTCAAGAGAACATCCAACATTTTTAACACACTTACAACAACAATTGGAAATGACTCAATGAAACCCAATAACCACGTGAACCTCAACAATTACGAAATAGTTAGACTGCATTTCTCACAACTTCTTCAATATTATCAAAACGAAATCACCAAGAACGTAAATATATATATAATTCGTAAAAATAATACCAAACCTCTCAACCGTTACACATATCACAAGGAGACCAACTCAAACAACCAAAACTCTTTCCAAATAATCACAACAATATCTAGCAACAGATCAACAAGGCCAAATAGTCATAGAAGCAATAATGAACATATAACAATTAGGACAATAATCAATTAAGTTGGGAAGAGAAGGGGAATCATGTTTAACAATTAATATGGGTGGTGCATAGATACTCCTCACCACACCTATACACCACGCCCATGCATTTCACATAGCAAACAAGTGGGGAGTCCTATTCCCTCAAGCCAAAGTTAGACCAAACACTTACCTCAATTCCGCAGGCCACTCACTGCTCAATTATCGCTTTTTCTTTTGAATTCACCTCTAAATTGCTCGAATCTAATCACAATTAACTTAATATCATTAACTAATGCTATAGGAACTAACTTTATTGAAGAATATAATTTTTCCTAAGTTTTCTAAAAAAAAAAATCAAAACCCGACCCCGGGGCCGCTTGGCCTAAACTCGGGGTTCGGACCAAATTACGTTTAACCTTTCACCCACGAACCCAAATATATAAGTAGTGTTCGAAATCCGACCTCAATTCGAGGTAAAGATTTGATCTTTACAAAATTCCCTAATTCTACCCAAACCCTCAATTTTTTACCATGAAAATTCTTAGTTTTTGATTTAAAAGTGATGAAAAACAATGGGTAATTGAAATAGTAAAGTTTAGAATTGATTACCTATGACTTGGGGATGATATTTGGTGAATAAATTCGTTCTTAGGACTGTGGGGTTCGAAAAGTTGAAGAAGAAGTCTGCCCGTTTTATATATATTTTTCTGCTAGCTATTCTGCCTCGTTTTTCATGTCAAACGATCCCGAAACTAAATTTTTATATGTCCAATGGATTCCTTGTGAAATTCTAGTTAATTTAGGCTTTTGAATCACTCAATTTGGCCTTATAATTAAGGAGATATGTAGGTTTTAATATTTGCAATTTATGTAGATTTTTAATACGCCGTCAGGGGCAATTTCGTAATTAACTTAAAAAATCTGGCAACCTTAGTAAAATGCCCATAAAACCCTCATACGATGTCCAAATTTGATGATTCTTTTTGCTACGGGTCCGTAATTACGATATAGATCTAATACTTCATTCAAAACAGAAATCGGAGCTCATTGTTTCAATATGATATCATTTATACTTGAAGGAACGACGTCGAAGCATAAGAAAGAAAGAACGCAACACAACCCAAATCTATTTGAAACTCACCCGAGCCGTCGGGGCTCTAAACCAAATATGAACACAAGTTTAAAAGCATCATACGGACTTGCTTGTGCAATCAAATCATGAAAATAATATGTAAAACTATGAATTAAACCTCAAAACTCAGTATTTTCTCAAGAACACTTAAAGTTCACTATTTGTCAACCGGACGTCCGAATCACGTCAAATAAATTCCGATTCTCACAAAATTTCGTAGACAAGGCTTAAATATCATAACAAACCTGTATCGAGCTCCGGAACCAAAATACGGACCCGATACCAACGGCTTCAAACGTTAATTCATTTCTTTATTTCATTAACAATTCAGTAAAACAATTTCTTTCAAAAATTAATTTCTAAGGCTTGAGACCTCGGAATTCAATTTCGGGCATACGTCCAAGTCCCATATTTTATTACGGACCTCCCGGGATTGTCGAAACATAGATTCGAGTTTGTTTACTCAAGTCAACTAAAACCAAATATTTTATTCAAAAAATTATTATTTCTTATATTTTTACATAAAAGCTTTCCGGTTTCACGCACGGACTGCGCACGAAAATTGAGGTAGTTAAAATTAATCTTTTTATGGCTAATAAGTCTAGAACAGAGTCTAAATTCATAAAATGACCCCTTGGGTCATCACAGTACGACCTCGGCTTAACTTGTGCATGATAATTCTTTGGTACATCCTATGATTGTTATTGCTTAAATGTCTTGAAATGTAACCGTTGCATGATGATCCCGATATTAGCAATTATAGATGTGAAAGAAGGAATTATATCTTCCTGTTCTTGAGCTTTCTGTATTGTTCATGCAAATCCATGCTTAGTATAACATTTTAATATATTATTGTTAGCCCTAGTGAGTGTCAAGTCGACCCCTCGTCACTACTTCTTCGAGGTTAGACTGGATACTTACTGGGTACATATTATTTATGTACTCATACTACGCTTCTGTACTTAATTGTACAGGATCTAAGGCTGGTGCATCTAGTTGCCCGCCCGGCGCGCATACCTGATATATGTTCGAGACTTCACGGTGAGCTCCCCCTCCTTTCCGAGTCGTTCAACAGCATTGCCGGAGTTTCTCTTTTGTTTGTATCTGTCTATACTATCTCAGACAGTAGGATAGTCATCTTTTGTACATTCTACTAGTTGCCCACATACTTGTGACACTAGATCTTGGAACACACATTAGTAGACTACTGATTTGGGTTGAAATTCTATATTTATGATTTTCTCTAGTGGTTCTCGCATTGTTTGCCTCGCAAATCCGTTAATTACTAAATGCTTTGAATTTAAGTAAAGTTAGTTATTGGGAATTCTTAATAAAACTGAAAAAATTACTAAGTTGTTCACAGTTAGCTTGTCTAGCAACGATGTTGGACGCCATCACGGCCTGACATGAATTTGGGTCGTGACATAACAATTGTCAATTCTTCCTAGAAATTAGGTACCACTTCCTTTCAATAGGGTAAAACAAATTTAATTTCGTTACCACGTCCACCAATATAAGAAATCTCAGGATATGAATGTTGGAGCTATTTTTTATATTTTAAATCAAATTCCTATAAAGGTAAGAAAAGAAAAAAAAATTGCATGGTAGCTCAAGTTTTTTACCTAGAATACGGAGTTACTGAGAAAATAATTTTATGCTCAAATGAACCACACTGTAAATCTTACATGAATTAGCTCGACAAAGTCTTCATTTTTAGGCAATAAATGTGAATATCTCCGTGTGCATACAATTATCGTACACATTTACACACAAAAAATAAAGATATGTACCAGAATGATATACAAAAAGTATATGAAAGTTTTTGTATTGCATAACTTCAAATATTGAGAAGAAGGATGATGTGACCAATTCAATGTATTCTTGTTCATCTAGAATTTGTATGTTTTTGGAACTTCAAGAATAGGTAGGATATATTTAAATAATACTTAAAAGGGTCAAATAATAATAATGGAACGAATTATAATTATGCTAGATAGTACAAATAAGGAAATTTTATATGAGAAAATCTTTTAAAAAAATTTAATTCTGAAGTCCTAAATATTAGAAAAGTAGTTAAATAACTATTTTGAAATCTTAAAAAAATTTAATTGACTATTTTGTTCTATATGGACTTTTTTTTTCTGAGTAAAAAAGACGAATGTTATTTCGCTAAGGGACTTCATACTTATAAAACAGTATAGATATTTTTAACAAAAATCAAAGACTACTAAACTTAAAAGGAGTCCTTAGTTGGGGGAAAGAAAAGGAGTACTGACAAAAGTTTTCTACTTTAATAATTTTTCAAACGTTATTTTCTTTATTAATAATTTGTTATGTTACATTATATAAATAAGGAACTATTTATATAAGATATTTAATATCAAGAATTTGTACATACTTCAAATAAGGAAAGAATTAGTGTACTAATTAAGTTTATTTAAAACTTCTAAGTATTAGGGAGAAAACTTAAAATGATAATTTTGTCTAATATAAAATTTATTTTTAAAGGGACAAAAAAGGTGAACAACATTTCGCTAAGTACCTTCATACTTTTAATATAGTATATCTGACATTGACTAAATATTTTTATAGTCAATATCAGTGCACACTCTACCCTTTAATAATAGGTTGTTATGCGTTGCGCGTGTACCCTATTTTAATGAATATAAATTTTAAAAAGTTATATCAACTTGTGTTTGAGTTGTAAAATTAAAATTAACAAAAGTATAAGTCTAAATATTATTGATCCTAATTAGCTAACTTTCAAAGAAAGAAGAAACTCTCAAGGCAAAAATAAATTGTCTATTTACATGATCGATAAGAGATGTCCTATGAATTATTTTTAACATATTAGAAAAGATTAAATTACTATTGCAAAAGGTATTATTCAATCGCTATATTTTGATTAATCTACTTTTTCTTCGTTTTGAAGTGAGCTTTGTTTCTCTGTTCAAGCTTATAACCGCGCATTCAGATTTTCTTTTATGAAAATAAGAGTCTAAGATTGTAATGGAATTACCTACCGTTAATGTATTCTAAAAGGACTATGTTAATTTATGAGCGAAAGATATGGAGCTTATGTTAAAAAGTCCCTATACTTAGCACGAAATTAGTTACACCCCTAAATAAATTATAGTCTTAGTTACATCCAAAGCTGGCTATTTGATAGTTGTTACTCCTAGACATTAACGTGGTAAAGAGCGTGGATATATACACTCTCCTTTAGGCGCATGAAAGTGAAGAAAATTTTTAAAATCAACTTTCAGATGTAATACTTCTTTAATATAATTATTTATTTGTTAGAATATAATTGTGCGTTTCTTATTCCTTCATCTTAATATACGATGCATTTTTTATCTAACTTTGTAGTATTAAATTTTTTTTTTTAGAAACAAATGGCTATTTGATCTAGCTGTATATTTCATTTTTTGGGGGCTAAATTTGTGAAAAATGTTTGCCGTAACTTCACCATAAATAAAAATAGTTTTAGTCGAAATAATAAATTACTAATTTCATATAATATGTTATTTTTCCTTAGATGCAAGTGACTGATTATTTTAATTGTGTCTTTTTTCTTTGAGTCAAATCAATTAAAAAAAATTGGCTAAAGCTTTATTATTTTCTCGCTTAATTAAAAAGGTATAGTGATCTCGCCCAACTACGCCTTATAAAAAGGACTAAGCGGTCGCTGCAAATATAATCCGGTTCAAGTTCGGAGTCGAATCCCATAGGGAACTAACCTATTAACTACAACTTTTAGTGATGATAATGACAAGCTCAGATAACTTCCGGATGCAAGATTTTTATGAATAAACAGTGGAATTTATTTAGCTAATGTAAAATGACTATAAAATTAGCAATAATCAAGACAAAAATTGAATTCAATGGTAGAAGGATCTAGGGCTATTGATTTCCCCAATTGCCGGATCAATTCTTAACTTTTTAGCTATAATCTCGTCGTAATACTCTATGAGAATTATGAGTTCCGGGTTACCGTAATTATCTCTCAATCAATTACAATAATTTACTAGAAGCATTCTTTCGAACTACTCTAGCTAACAATTTATGCAACTCATAATTATCTCACCAAAACTTTGTTATTTCTAAACCCACTTTAAAATTCAAGTAATTAATCTCTTCAATTACCCAAAAATGGTGTTGTTTAACAACAATCTAACCAAGTGTTCTTTCTCAAGAAACACAAGGTAACTAGACACGATTAATCAAGGGCCCTTTTAATTAACCACAATACAAAACATAGTTGAACAATCATAGAACAAACACGACTCGATTACATCAAAATAGAGTTAAAACTTCATCCAACAATTGGTTCGATCAACCCTAGATTAATTTTTAGCTATTCATACTAATACAAAACATAACAATAATACGATTTATGATTCACAATGATAAGTAGAAAAAAGAAGAAAGAAACTCTAAAGAATTTCTTGATCTTCTCTCCCTTGTTCTTGCCTCCAATTATGTCTAAAAACAAGCCTCTCCTGACTTTTGGAGAGTTTGGGCTCTTATAGGTTTAGGTTAATTGCCCAAGAAATTACACAAAAGCCCTTGCACTTTGTCTCGGTTACCAGTCCATCCGCGGCCGTGGACTCTAGCCTCCTCACTGTTTTCCTCCGCGATCACTGCGCGCGCGGACCTGCCCTTTTACATTTTCTTTCTTGTTTCCTCGCTCTTTTCATCCGGGCTATCATTTGATTGGTCTTGTATGTTCATAATTGAATCCAAAATACTCTTTATCTCCCTCCTAGCTCGGAGTGGCTCCTGCAAAGCATAAATTTCTTAATTAGAGAATTTTTGTTATCTTTTAGCA
The DNA here is from genome assembly GCA_005239525.1 of Nicotiana knightiana. Taxonomy (NCBI): domain Eukaryota; kingdom Viridiplantae; phylum Streptophyta; class Magnoliopsida; order Solanales; family Solanaceae; genus Nicotiana; species Nicotiana knightiana. The sequence continues at coordinate 42,547 of ML417934.1, read as the reverse complement.
TTTAAACATCAATAAAGTGCGGTTATATTAGAGTACAAATAGCGTCTACAGTAGATAATATAGGCTACTATCAACACCCCACACTTAAACCATTGCTCGTCCTCGAGCAATAAAACTACATTCTACAGGCCTAACTTCACTAAGCAATTTCCCTACTCGTCATACCAAGAATAGTTCACAATGGTCAACTACATTAGCGTAGCATCCACACCTGAAGAGTGGACTCTCTCTAGCCACGCAATGTCCCTAACCGGCTTACTTACTCTAAGTCAGAGGTCTAGAATTACCTCCCTTTCATGAATCAAGTGCCTTCTCACCACGAAGAGACTTATTTCATAATCAATACCGTTCACACACAGACTTCAAATAAACAAGATTCACTCACCCTCAGAAAGAACATTCTTGTGCCACAGAAAACACACCATATGCTTGCCCGTAGTGTACTACTCTACTAATCGAGCCCATTCAGTCTAGGATCAGTTAGGACTTATTTGGATGTAATGTAGGCTGCAGGTCGGGTAGGATACATTTAGATATAATAGTGACTACACCTCCCTAAGCACTTTAATACATATCTTTTAACATCCAAGCCCATACTTATGTCAAACCACAATTCCACCTTTACATCAATATGTCATACCCCATGCTTCTTTAAGCACAATTATATCAAAAGCCACCACCATCAAAGACTATATTTTTCTTTTTTTTTTTCCAATTCAGGTAGCTTTTAGTATTACTTTTCAACACTGTGCACCTTTCCCCTTATTTCATCAGTGCCACTCAAAATCCAAACCAACCACCCCACACTTTAACTTTTACATATTTCATCACAATTCAAGTGCTTATAAGAGGTGACAAGGTTCAAATATATGGACAATTCAAAATTTGGTTAAGGCTTGTAATGTGGTTGCCAAAGAAACATGATTACAGTCTCAAAGGGGTTAACTACGGTATATAGCAATTAGGTGGGTGGAACATGTATATATATAGTTCAACAAAGAAATGCCTATATCACTTCCTAGATCAAATAAAACTACCATTTCGCTTTGCAAACACACGGGAAAAGTTCTAGGCGTTAAATGTTAGCACAAAATACACAAAGCCTCACACACACATGGCACATGACTCAATCCAGTTTAGATCATTAGACGCTCCGCTCAGGGTACTTAAGCCAAATCAAGAGCACACATTTTAAGTCCTTCTCACAAGAGTCAACCAATGAGCCTAAGTGTCACACTAAAGTAGTCTATATTCAAGGCACCATGGAGTTAAGGGATCCTATTTCAATTCTGCCCCTCGCCCATAAGTTCCTAACTAAAAATGAAAAAAACTAACTACACCCGGTTCAAATAAAACCCTTGGAAAGAACCGTGGTTTAAAGAAAAACCAAAGGGGAGTTGATACACTACTACAAAACCAAAATCTTTTTGTTATTTTTTTTTTGTTTGACTTTAGTCCCTCAAGAAACCTACCGATTTGTATCCATCGTCGGGCCAAGTCGAATTTAACTTAACAAAAGAAACTACAAAACAATTATATACATATGCAACAACATACAACGTCATTCCCCACCCCACACTTAAAAAATTGGCATGTCCCCGTGTCAAATAAATTAAAGCAAGGTAAGGTAAGGGGACTTCCCTGGTAACTCAGTCCTGGTCGGAGATAGTGGCAGGGTCAAGGTGACAAGCTCGTCCTAGCGCCCACAGACAACCCATAATCTTCTTTCTGGACTTCGCATTTTGAGTAGCCAGAGCATCAACTCTAGTACCCAGGTCTGTGACCGAAGTGCGCAGCCCTGTCATTTCCTGCTCCAAAGCTGTCATGCGGGTACTCCAGCGGGCCTGAGATGGACCTGCCTCATCTGGGATCTGCACCTGTAGGGGTGAGGCATGAATAGACTCCTACTGACCATCATCATCACCCTCAGACTCATCCGAGGTGTCATCGCGAGCAGCTCCAGGTGCCACCGGGTCCTTCCCGATGGTTACTTTGCTTGCCTGGAATGCGGACTCCTTTGGCACCTTCCCATCTATGTTGAGGTTCTCGGGAACTCTTACCGCTCGGCATAGTCTGGTGACCAGAGATGGAAAGTAGAGTCCATACTTCTTCTTGGGTGAGTAAACGAACATTTCCTCCTGGATGAGCCGGGCCACATCAAAATCTCGGCTATTCAGAACACACCAAATCGTTGTCGCCCTAGGTCCATTTACATCAGTGGTGTTGTGCGTTGGCAGCAAACGATTGTTGATTACGGTAAGCCAACACTTTGCCTCCCAAGTGAGGGATGATGAATTCAAGACGCTCCCAGGTGTAACCCATACTACCTCCTTGCCGCGAACACAAATGGTTTGGATGAATAGATTCCAAGTGACGGGATTTTTCTGGTATGTGTCATAAAAAACTTCACCCCCATCAAAAATAGGCAACCTATACACTCGCCTGTTGGCATCGAGTGAAGCATCCACCCTTGTCTGTCGCACTATACAGATCCGGTCTTGATGTTCCGGGCAATTGGCATAAAATTCCGGCACCAGCATCATGTTGCCTTCCTCCGGCTCTTCAAAGAATATGTCGAGCTGGCGCCTCATCAATTCCCGATACATGTTTGGGCATTCAACCTGGAGAGCTGCCCTGTCAATGGATCTCTCGGCCACAGGCTTCTTCGACGCCTTCTCACTAAAACGCTCCTGATCTATTCTAGATACAAACCGACGATTATCAAATTGGCTCGTGCTAGCCGGTGCCCGAGCTCTAGAGGAACCTCCCGGTCCACTGGCCGAGGATCCTGTAGCATGTGTCTTCCGGCAGGGATTCATGATACCTGACAAAACAAGTGCCACTATTAGTAGGGATGCGAATTATATGAACCTCGGGCGGTTACTCAAACTTCACCCCCGCCATGGTCACAATTGCATTTAAAGCTCATTGAGGCAATTTAACAAACACCTGTTGATACCCAATTTTTCCTATCAAATATTTCAAAATACATATATGTCTTCAAAATCATGCATTAGCATCAATTGGTATTTTCTACAATTTTCTACATATTTTATTAATTTTCCCAGTATTTTATTCCAATAAATAATTACAAAATTGCATCACAAATGATTTAAAATTATTTTCTTGATTTAATATTACTATTATGGTCCTATTAAGTCCAAATTACTCTATAAATAGTCAATTTGGCACCTTTTGTCTACAATTGCAATAACTTTGCAATTGTAGCCCATGCGTATAATTTTTGTATTATTTTTTACCAGAAATTAGTCTTTTGTATTTCAAATACTAAATAACATTTTTTAAAACATCTCTATACATGAAATTCATTTTTTATAATTAGTAATTATTTTACAAGTTATTTTTTAATCAATTTATTTGGGGTATTTAACAAATAACCATTTTTATTTTGATTCTAGCCTAAACTAGCTAGCCCAAATACCTGATACACTAGCCCAATATAACCTAAGCCCAAACCCCTACCTAATCCGACCCAAATTCTTGTTAAATCCTGACCGTTGATCATTTTTGATCAACGGTCCAGATCCCCCTTACCATAATTAAACCCAAATGACCCCCCCAAACACTCTCATTTTCACTCACCCTCTCCGCCATCACACTTCACTATCATCTCCAAATCCTCTCTAATCCTAACCCTAACTCTCACCTCGCCGCCTCTCATCTGTCGTCAACCATGGTGATTCCTCACCACCCTCAGGCCTCTCATGGCTCTCTTATGCCAGTATTACTTGTCTCTAAGGCCCTCATGGGACGAGGGTCAGTCCACTCACACCTTGGGCCTGTTCTTGCCTGTTTCAAGTCGCCATGGCTCTATCTTGAGTAAGATCTTTCTATCTTTTCCTAAACCTATGGGTCTCTAAGCTGGTCTCTTCATCTCTACGTTATTTTTACGAAAAGGAGACTGGATTCACATTAGACTGGCTATGGCAGCCAAAACCTTAATGGAAGGGATCGAAGGGCAAACGTATACCATTGTCCCTATGATCATAGCAGACATATACCGAGCCTTGGACCACTGCCAGAAGGGGCAAACAGTTTGAGGGTTGCAACCTGCTACTACAGGTTTGGTTATTGGAGCATCTCCAGAGAGGCCAATATCGTCAGGAATTTTCATGAAGGGCGTGGAATGATCATATGGCCTTCTACCACCCTAAGAGGATGACCTACATCCCTGATAGGTTTGCTCAACCGGAAAATGCTAAAGAATGGGCATATTTTTTTGATAATTTGACCGTGGACCAGGTTCAATGATGTTCAAATGGTTCCCTACCAGCGAATTCATCATCCGATCGAGGGACACTCCGCACTTGGTGTTGATTGGTTTAAGGGGCATATATCCCTATGTTCCCATCAGGGTCATGAGACAGGCGGGAAGAAAGCAAGTTATACCGCGAGTCTCCAAAATGAGTCATTACAGGGCAGATTTTTAGGACGACGATATCCCGTACAAATGTGAAGCTCACCATCTATGGCATCTTAAGGTTATCAGAGAAAAGGACACAATCGAGCCCGATAGATACCATGCAAGGCATGTATGCTTTTACCTATCATGGTTGGAAGACAACATAGCAGGGATAGTTGAGCTGGGTATCAGCAGAAACAGGGTCATAGACGAAGCGGCTGAGGCTCAGGTGAAATACAATAATCTACGCAAAAGTCTTCGTGAGTCCGAGGCCGAGCATCTGGAGCAACACAAGACTAATATGGAACTGATCGATGAATGGAAAGAAAGGGCCATCAAAGCTAGTGAAAGGTTGGAATATTTGGAGAAGGGTCTGACGGAGCTAAAAGCAAAGACAAGAAAAAGGGTCGCCGACTTCCAGAATGCTGAGGGAAACGAAAGAGGGCATCTAGCAAGGGTATACCTGCTGTTGGGCATGCACGACCTGGGGAACCTGATTGATAGAACCAAGAAGACCAAGCCTGGGGAAGGTCCTTTGGGTACTAAGTAGTCTAGGTTTCCTTTTCATTTCTTTTACCAATGTAATAAGGCCAAGTGCCATTACTGACTTTATTTCCTGCTCATTATTTTAGTGTCATTTTGGACTCGTCTATTTTACATTAATGAAATGAGTCATTTTGCATCTAAGTTCTCCAAAAGCAACTTGTCGCTAGGCCTACCTCGGGCACAACGAGGCTCCCAAATTAGGACACGCTTTTATTCTTGCACTATGTGTTTAAATACTGCAATATTTTCTCATGATCTTCACTGACTTGGATAATTTTTATTTTTTTTGTTTCTCTTTTGATTATTCCCCTCCCCAAAGGTTGGTTCGTGCATTCTGGCATCATCATCATATCACACAAGATCTAGGGGCCCTCCACCTCCTCCTCCTCCTAGTCCACTTAAAGGCAAAGGCAAAATGGAAGATTTGGGCAACATAAGATAGGAAAACACAATGCTAGTGGAACAAATAGAAGCTTTTGACAATCAAGGTACTCAAGTTCAGAATGATGCTATGTCACAACTCGAGCAAAGGTTGTTGAAACTCCAAGGGGAGCTTGAGCATGTCCGGAACTTGGCAAATTTATCCCTCTCACTCAGTATCCCAGATGTCATTCAAAATCCCATACCTCCTCAGAATACCCCAAACAAATAGAACCCTCCCACAACTCATCATCATACAACTCCACCGAAAAAAACAAATTATCCCACCACAGCACCAGCACAACACTTTCCACGCTCCAATAAATACCCCACTAATTATCCCTGAACCACAAGACTCCACAAGTGACCACCTCTATGCTCAAACACCAGGTCATCAGAACAACCCCATATACATGGAGACGCTACCTCACTCCACCCAACACATTGCTTACACACCTGAATCCAGTGAGAAGGATATGCTCATTAAGAATTTGGCTGATGAACTCAAGAAGCTGACTAGTCGATTTTAGGGCATTGAGGAAACAAGGGAGTCGAAGGGTTGAACTATGAAGATCTCTGCATACAGCTCGATGTTGAACTACCGGAGGGTTACAAACCTCCTATGTTCGAAATGTTCGATGACACAGGTAATCCCAGGGTCCATCTACCTATTGTGATAAATTGGTTGGAGTAGGAAGAGACAAGAAGATTCGCATGAAATTGTTCATGAGGAGCCTCACATGAGATGCTTTATCTTGCTACATCAGCCAAAACCCTAAGAAGTGGTCCGACTGGGTAAGTATGGCATCAGACTTCATGGACCGGTTCAGGTTCAATATGGAGAATGCACCAGACGTGTTCTACATCCAGAACCTTAAAAAGAAGCCCACCAAAATTTTTTGCGAGTATGCCGCTCGTTGGAGATCTGAAGCAGCCAAGGTCAGGCCTGCCCTAGAGGAAGAACAAATGAACACATTCTTCGTCCGGGAACAAGACCCACAGTATTATGAGATGTTAATGGTGATTGAAAACCACAAATTCTCTGACATCATCAAGCTGGGTGAGAAAATTGAAAAGGTATCAAGAGTGGAATGATTACTAACTTTGAGGCCCTATAGGCCACCAACAAAGCTTTGCAGTCTGGTGGTATATCCTAGAAGAAAGATGCAGGAACGGTAATGGTTGCACAGGGACCCAAATCCCCGTTGGTATACAGAACTTCCCCACTCACCATCAAGCACCCTTGCCCACCTATCAGTCAGCACCTCCATCAACATATCAGCCTTCTCCACCGCCTATATATCAGCCTACTTCCCCCAGATATTCCTAACCAACTCCTGTTTATCATACCTACAACTCTCAGCCATCTCACTTTCAATCGCCCCCTACTCGCCAAAATTTTTCGAGACCTCGACCCAACTTTGATCGCAGACCTCCTAAATAATACACTGCCATTGCTGAACCTATTGACCAGCTGTATGAAAGATTAAAAGCTGTTGGTTATGTCACTTCTATCCTTGCTGTAACCCCTGAAAATACATCCCAATGGGTCAACCCAAATAAAACCTGTGCATACCATTCCGGCGTGAAGGGGCATACAATTGATGAATGTCGCTCATTGAAGGATAAGATCCAGTCTATGATCGATAACAAGGTCATCCAGGAAAAAGAAGCTGTTACAATGTTCGCAACAATCTGCTTTCGGACCATAGGGGTGTCAACATGATAGAGATAGAAGAATATTGGGACCCAGAGGGGTCGATCGGGTTAATCATAGAAGGTGATAACCCAAAGAAGCCAACAATCACTCTTAATCCCATCATAGTCCAGATTCAGCCATCCGGAGATGTCGAGGTAACTGTGTCACTCCCATTCAAGTTTGAGACGGCACCACCTGCAAACACACATTTGCCTTTCGAGGTTGAAGTTATGCCTCCTGCTAAGGCACCCATTCCATTTGAAGTGAAAGTAGTTGCACCAATCACATTGACAGTGTCAACCACGCCACCTTTCAATGACAAGGCCATACCTTGGGATTACACGGCTGAAGCAAGAAGGAAAAGTAAAGTCAAGATAGAAGAAGCTGGTGTTGCACAGGAGATGACAAGGACTGGAAGGGTCTACACACCTGAACATTTGGTAGATTCTAGCAAGAATGCTTCCAACAGGACACCCGTCATTGAGACGGGCCCAAATGATCTTTGGAGGAAGGTGCAGGCCAGGGAATACTCAGCCATCGATCAGCTAAACAAAACTCCATCCCAGATATCCATTCTGTCATTGCTGCATAATTCAGAGACACACAAGAATGCTTTGATGAAAGTGCTGAACGAAGCATATGTGCCAAATAACATAACGAGTGGAGAAATGGCCAATATGGTAGGTCAAGTGTTGGAGAGTCACAAGATCACATTCCACGAGGACGATCTGCCGCCTGAAGGGCTAAGTCAGAACAAAGCACTACACATCACTGTGCAATGTGCGGACTACTTCATCACCAGGATTCTGATCGACGGTGGATCTAGCCTCAACATCTGTCCGTTGACAACACTCAAGAAATTGGGCAAGGGACTGCACGAGATCAAAAAAGGATCTATGAATGTAAAGGCTTTCGACGGTTCTCAGAGGTCCACCATCTGTGAAATCAGTCTTTGTCTGCAGATGGAACCTACATGGTTCGAAATTGAATTTCAGGTGATAGACATATCGGCATCCTATAATCTGTCGTTGGGACGTCCATGGATACATGCCTCTAGGGTTGTGGCATCAACATTGCATCAGGTAGTGAAATTTGAATGGAACCACCAGGAAGTAATCATCCACGGAGACGGAAGTAATCATCCATGGAGACGGAAGCAATCCTATCTATGGTCGCCAGACCATCCCGGTGATTGAAGGTGGAAGAAGGCTGGGTGGAGAGACCGACCACCACATTGAACGGGTCAATGCAGTGGATAAAGACAAATGGTGGGACAGCAAGATCGAAAGCATACTGAACTGGAGTGGATATGAGCCTGGAAAAGGACTCAAGAAAAATCTTCAGGGGATTTCCAAACCAATACAGTTGAAGCACCATGGCACCACTTTTGGGCTGGGATACAAATACACTTGGCAGGAGTACGAAGACTGGTCGCCACCATGGCACGGTCCCTACTATCCATTGGAACAGCCTATACCACATTTGGAGAAGACTTCCGGCAAGCTGATATCATATGGGGGTCAGAAGAAGAAGAAATTCTAGCAGCTTTGAAGGATCCATTCTTGGAAGATGGTGACGTGGACTGTTTTGTTATTGTTGAGGAGGAGGAGAAGTAAGGCCCTACCATCCAATTTGTGAGTAAGGGATCATTCCTCAAGAATTGGACTGTCAGACCATCCAGGGCCCGACGAGTCCCGGGGTAGCAAGGCTGAACAAGCATTATTTATTTCATTTTGCTAATGATTTCCTTTTCTGCATTTCCATTTTTTGCATTTTCCAATAAAACCTCCAACATTCCAAAACATTCAAAAATCACTTCCATGTTTCAACAAATCTGTATTTATTTATTATCATTTTCTCTCATTATTTTATCTTACAGGATTACTATTTCCTGTCTTGATGAACCAATGAATGTGACATGCAATGAGACAACGCAACAAAAGGACAGTGATTTAGAAGAAGAAGATACCATACCCAATGAATTATCAGAGAAGTTGAAGATTTTGAAAATAGACCTAAGTCCAATCTGGACGAAACCGAGATAGTCAACCTGGGAGATTCAGAAACTGTCAAGGAAACTCGCATCAGCATTCATCTATCAGCATCAGAGAAAGTGAAATACACACAATTCTTGAAAGAGTATGAAGACATATTTGCATGGTCATACGACGACATGACTGGTCTAAGTACATCCATTGTGGCTCACAAGTTACCAACCAATCCAATGTGCCCGCCGGTAAAGCAGACGCTCAGAAAATTCAAGCCTGATATGAGTCTGAAATTCAAAGAGGAAGTTACGAAGCAAATCAACGCCAAGGTTCTCAAGGATCTCAACCGGGCAAGTCCGAAGGATGATTTTCCTCTCTCGAACATACACATCTTGATTGACAATTGTGCAAAGCATGAACTTCAATCGTTCGTGGATTGTTTTGTTGGTTACCACCGGATTTGGATGGATGAGGAAGACGCCGAGAAGACGGCTTTCATCACGTCGTGGGGAGTCTATTGTTATAAGATGATGTTGTTCGGCCTAAAGAATGTTGGGGCCACCTATATGAGAGCTATGACCACTATCTTCCATGATATGATACATAAAGAAATTGAGGTGTATGTGGATGACATAATCATCAAGTCCAAGCGAGCCACTGACCATACAACAGATTTGAGAAAATTCTTCAACAGGCTGCAAAAGTACAACTTGAAGTTAAACCCCGCAAAGTGTGCGTTCGGAGTTCCTGCTGGGAAATTGCTTGGGTTCATCGTCAGCCGCCGAGGAATAGAACTGGATCCATCAAAGGTCAAATCCATCCAAGAATTACCACCACCAAAGAACAAGAAAGATGTGATGGGTTTCTTGGGACGCCTTAACTACATCAGCCAATTCATAGCCCAGACCACGGTATATGTGAACTAATCTTCAAGAAGCTGAAGAAAGATGCTGCGACCAAATGGACCGATGATTGTCAAAAGCTTTCGACAGAATCAAGGAATACTTGTCAACATCACCAGTCTTGGTCCCGCCAGAGCTAGGTAGAACCTTGCTACTCTACCTTGCGGTATTAGATGGAGCTTTTAGCTGCGTTCTGGGGAAGCACGATGAAATAGGAATAAAAGAACAAGCTATTTATTATCTGAGTAAGAAGTTCACTCCACATGAGGCACGGTATTCTATACTGGAACGTACATGTTGTGCTCTAACCTGGGTAGCCCAGAAGCTGAGGAATTACTTCTATTCCTACACAACCTATCTCATATCAAGGGTGGATCCCTTGAAATATATTTTTCAGAAGCTCATGCCCACTGGCAAACTGGCCAAATGGCAAATCTTGCTGAGTGAGTTCGACATTGTCTATGTGACTCAGAAAGCGGTCAAGGGGCAAACATTGGCAGATCATCTTGCTGAGAACCCCGTGGGAGGAGAATACGAACCCCTGAAAACGTATTTTCCCGATGAAGAAGTGTCATTCATAGGGGAAGACATTGCAGAATCCTATGACGGGTGGAGAATGTTCTTCGACGGAGCAGCCAATTTCAAGGAGTCAGCATTGGAGCTGTCCTGATATCAGAAATAGGTCAACACTACCCGGTATCTGCCAAACCCATATTTCCCTGTACCAATAATATGGCAGAATATGAGGCCTGCATCTTAGGGCTCAATATGGCCATTGACATGAGTATCCAGGAGTTGCTAATAATTGGTGACTCAGATATGCTAATACACCAAGTACAAGGAGAATGGGCTACCAAGAATTCCAAGATATTGCCATATTTGCACTATGTGCATGAATTGAGGAAAAGGTTCACAAAGACAGAATTTTGGCACGTCCCCAGAATTCAGAACGAGTTTGCCAATGCATTGGCCACTCTATCATCCATGATAGAGCACCCAGATAAGAACTTCATTGATCCTATTCCAGTAAAGATCCATAGCCAACTGGCATACTATGCCCACATTGAAGAAGAATCAGACGGGAGACCATGGTTCCACGACATCAGGGAATATTTGTCAAAGGGAGAGCACCCAGAGCTCGCAAATCACACTTAGAAACGCACGCTCCGGAGATTGTCCCACAATTTCTTTCTCAGCGGAGGAAACCTGTACAGAAGGACTCCTGACTTGTGATTATTAAGATGTGTCGATGCAAAGGAAGCCTCCAAACTACTTGAAGAGATACATGTTGGGACCTGTGGCCCACACATGAATGGTTTTGTCTTAGCAAAGAAAATACTCAGAGCCGGTTACTTCTGGATGACCATGGAAACAGATTGCATCCAATATGTCCGGAAATGCTATCGATGCCAGGTACATGCAAATATGATAAAGGTACCCCCAAATAAGCTCAATGCAACAAGCTCACCTTGGTCGTTCGTTGCCTGGGGAATGGACGTTATTAGACCAATCGAGCCTACAACCTCAAATGGACACATGTTCATCCTAGTAGATATTGATTACTTCACCAAATGGGTCGAAGCGGCATCCTACAAAGCAGTGACTAAGAAAGTCATGGCAGACTTTGTCCGCGATCGTATCATTTGTTGATTCGGGGTTCCGGAGTCAATCATCACCGACAACGGCTCCAATCTCAACAGTGATCTGATGAAAGTCATGTGCGAGACTTTCAAAATCAAGCACAAGAATTCCACAGCCTATAGACCACAGATGAATGGAGCTGTGAAAGCCGCCAACAAGAACATCAAAAGATATTGAGAAAGATGATAGAAAAGCACAAATAGTGGCATGAAAAATTATCATTCGCCTTACTGGGATACCGTACCACAGTCCGTACATCAACTGGGGCAACTCCTTATTTACTGGTTTATGGTACGGAAGCTGTAATTCCTGCCGAAGTGGAGATCCCTTCCTTAAGAATCATACAAGAAGTTGAGCTCAGCGACGCAGAATAGATAAAAGGCTGCTACAAGCAGTTAGCCCTCATAGATGGGAAAAGGATGAATGCAATATGTCATGTTCAACTTTATCAGAATAGAATGTCTAGAGTCTTCAATAAGAGAGTCAAGCCAAGACAGTTCACACCGGGGCAGCTGGTGTTAAAGAAGATTTTTCCACATCAAGACGAAGCCAAAGGAAAATTTTCTCCCAACTGTCAAGGTCCGTATATGGTTCACCGAGTATTGACGGGAGGATCTCTCATACTTGCAGAAATAGACGGAGAACTTTGGCCAAAGCCAATCAACTCAGATGCAGTCAAACGATATTATGTGTAACTTTCTATGCTTTTCTTGAATAATGTAAATTGAATACGCCTGAACTGATTCCCGTTTAAGAGGGGATACGTAGGCAGCCCTATGGGTGCGGTCATAATTCAATAAAATCTCATTTCCCCCGCAATTGAAAACTGGGGAAGAATTTTGAGGAGGACCCTCAAAATTCTGTAGCATGAGTGGTTGCAATGTCTTGAACCATGTCACGGTCACCAGATCATCTAAATTTCTTGAAATATATTTTTGCTATGTCTTTATAAAATCATGCACATTTTCAAAATATAGCTCTGTTTAGCAAACGCTACCCCAATGACGCAAACAGAATCATCAGACCAAGAAAAGCGAAGCAAGTAAAGCCAACGGAGATACAAATCAACCTCCCCCATCTACAGAACTCAACAAAGAACGAACATGTTCAAAATCACAATTCTCAAAACCATCGCACTTGCCGACATTTTCTATCAGCACGAACAAACAATGCTCCGTAGTCACAATGCTCACAACAATCACAATATCAAAGCCTGCTGCCAGCTAAGAAATTCTACTGTCGTTTACTATTTAATCTTCTGCATAAGGCTAAGTTCTGCCTTCATTTTGCATAAGGCTAATATCTGCCTTCATTTGCATAAGGATAACCTTTGCTTTCATCTTGGATGGGACTAAGCTCTGTCCCGCATTCTAGGTTAAGATATACCTCCATTTGCATAAGGCTAATCCCTGCCTTCCTATCTGCATAAGGTTAAGCTCTACCTCCATCTACATAAGGCTAATCTCTGCCTTCCATCTTGCATAAGGCTAATCTCTGCCTTCTCTTGCATAAGGCTAATCTCTGCCTTCATTATGCATAAGGCTAATATTTGCCTTCCACATCTCTGCATGAGACTAAGATCTGTCTCCATACTTGCATGAGGCTAAGCTCTGCCTCCAATTTGCTTTTCACCAAGACTAAGCGCTGTCCTTCGAGCATTATTCACTTCACTTCTCTTTCGGGTTAAGCTCTTCCCTCCATTTCCCAAGACTAAGCTTTTCCTTGTGGAAGTCATTACTGCATTTCATGGGCGAAAATATCGCCAACCTGTCCAAAGGTGCCATAGTCTAAAGGCATCATCCTCATAACCAGAAGACACCATGTCATGGCCTGAGGATCTCTCAAAATTTGCATATCATTATTCCAAAGCGTCATCGTTCGGAGGCACCATCTTCATGGTCCGAGAACATCATTTCATGGCCTGCGAATCTCATTAATAAACTCATGTCCCAGGACGTCATGGTCAAAGGACGTCATCCTCAACTGTCCAAAGACAACTTTCATGGTCCCACGGGAATCTGCATCATGTTTAAATTTTCACACAAATATATGCTCATATTATCTCTATTTGTAGGTGACCTGGCAAGCAACTGCTATCCCAGCAGGAGCAGATCCCTCTCTAGTTCCCCTCAACGGTATCAAACCTGCCCTCTCTCATGAACCATTCATTCACCTATCCCAAGATATTGCGTCCGTTCTTGCAAGATTTCATCGGTATACTCCGCTGATGAATCCAGAACTTCACGCAGCCTGATTCCTGTGAAAACGGGGATATGTAGGTAGCTCAGAAGCCAGGGTACGGCCTAAATCTCTCTAACCATTTCGCTCGGTCAAATTGGCCATCATATCTTTACCCGACAACTCTTCCATCATTTTCGGATAAAGAGGGGCACCTATTGATACCCAATTTTTCCTAAAACATATTTCAAAATGCATATATGTCTTCAAAATCATGCATTAGCATCAATTGGCATTTTTTCACAATTTTCTACATATTTTATTAATTTGCCCAGTATTTTATTCATAATTACAAAATTGCATCACAAATGATTTCAAATCATTTTCTTGATTTAGTATTACTATTATGGTCCTATTAAGTCAAATTATTCTATAAATAGCCAATTTGGCACCTTTTGGCTACAATTGTAATAACTTTGCAATTGTAGCCCATGCGTATAATTTTTGTATTATTTTTTACCAGAAATTAGTCTTTTGTATTTCAAATACTAAATAACCATTTTTAAAACATCTCTATACATGAAATTAATTTTTTATAATTAGTAATTATTTTACAAGTTATTTTTTAATCAATTTATTTGGGGTATTTAACAAATAGCCATTTTATTTTGATTCTAGCCTAAACTAGCTAGCCCAAATACCTGATACACTAGCCCAATATAACCCAAGCCCAAACCCCTACCTAAACCGACCCAAATTCTTGTTAAATCCTGACTATTGATCATTTTTTATCAACGGTCCAGATCCCCCTTACCATAATTAAACCCAAAAGACCCCCCCCCTCCCC
>ML417934.1:0-27477 GCA_005239525.1 Nicotiana knightiana | reverse complement strand
TCACACTTCACTCTCCTCTCCAAATCCTCTCTAATCCTAACCCTAACTCTCACCTCGCCGCCTCTCATCTGTCGTCAACCATGGTGATTCCTCACCACCCTCAGGCCTCTCATGGCTCTCTTATGCCGGTATTACTTGTCTCTAAGGCCCTCAAGGGACGAGGGTCAGTCCACTCACACCTTGGGCCTGTTCTTGCATGTTTCAAGCCGCCATGGCTCGATCTTGAGTAATATATTTCTATTTTTCCTAAACATATGGGTCTCTAAGCTGGTCTCTTTATCTCTGCGTTATTTTTACAAAAAACCTACTTTCATCTCTTGAACTTCTTAGATCTGTATAGATCTGAGATGGATCGAACTGTTTTCCGTTTGTTTTTATGAAAACCCACTTTAATCTCTTGAACTTCTCAGATCTGTTCAGATCTAAGATGGATCGAACTATTTTCCGCTCGTTTTTATGAAAACCTTCTGATTTTCAAGTGTCTGTTCATTTTTTCCTAACTAGGGTTCACTGAAAATCATCTTCTCCAAAAGTGTTCAGATTTTGAATGTTTAATCCTCTGTTCTTATGTGCTTTTGACCGATTTATGTTGAGTTTGCCTAAATCCTAGTCTATTTATGCTAAAATTCCATTTTTTATATACTTTGCTTCGATTCTGGGTTTTCCGTGTTACTTGTGGAATTGTTTCGCTTTTTGCTTCGATTCTGAGTCTTTCAATGTACTTAGTTGTATTGATTCCCTCTGTATCTTTGACCCACTCAATTTTCCTTAATCAAATTCATCGCTTTGTGATTTCTACCCTAATTTATCTCTATTAGGGTTTTTGAGTCAATTTTTCGGATTAATTTCTATGTGTTTCTGAAATTTTACTTAGCTCATTCTCTATTTGTGGAAGTTGATATCTTTCCTCCCAGAAAGCAGTGTTACTTTGAAATTCTGACTAATTTGCTCTGTTAAGATTCATGTGCATAATTCTCGTTTGTTCCTTGTTTAAGACCCTACTTATTCATCCTTACCCTATTTAATTGCTAGTATAACTGTGGATTCTTACTGATTCCTTATTTGGTTTGATTGGTATTCTTTCCTTAATTGAATCCATGTTATTACCGTTTGATCAATTTCCTTCATTAAATGAGCTTATTCTGGCTCCCTTATTTGGTTTGATTTGAATTTCTTGCCTTAATTGAATCCCTATTATTACCGTTTGAATTATTTGCCCTTAATTAAAGGAGTCTATTCTGAAACTCCTTAGGTGATTCAATTATGTGACTTCCTTAATTGTTGGCTTCTGATTTCTTTTTACCTGGTTTGTCCTACTCTTAAACTACTATATAAACTCTCTTATTTTACCTCTCAAAGGACAAACACATAGTTCAAAAAGCTCTCACTCATACTCAAAGCTTTTCTGCTCTCTTTCTTTCTTTGTTACTTACTACTGTTCTGAATTAGCCGGCTGCAAGCCAAGGCTAATTATTGTGCTCTCATTTCCTTCACTTTGTGTTTACTATCCCCTTACTGGTATGTTTTGATTTCAATTCAAGTCCCAAAACCAACATGTTTCTGCTACTGTTTCAGTTTATTATGTTTCTGATCTGTTTCTATCTATGGTTTTGTTGTTCAACATGTAATTGACATGTCTAAATCATTGTTCATCTAGCATATTATGTTATGCCCCACTCCCCTTTGAGATCAGTATGGTTATGAATATGTTACCCCACCCCTTGTAGTATGTCCCAATATGATCTGCTCTATCTCATGTTTACCTATTTTCTAGCATGAACCTTTCTTTGCAAAGCAATTTGTATCCTAAGTTTTCTGATTTTGAAATTCATGTTGTGTTGATACCATTAGCTATTCCCTAATCCCCATAAACCCCCTACAAGAACTTCTATGATCGTGTATCCCCTGATCCCCATAAACCCCCTACAAGAACTTCTATGATCGTGTATACTGTGTGCTCTATGTGTCCCCAATTCCCATCACCCCTGTATGAAGGACTATGATTTGAATGTGCTGAATCTGTTTGTGCTGTGATTAGTCTACCTTTTGTTAATTGTCCTACTCTTGTCAACAAACTATTTTTACTAAACAACTCTCCTATTTTATAAGACTGTTTCAACTAAGTTTTTTCCAAACGCTGCCTTTCCTATTAAAACCTTTTTCAAAACTATGTCAAGCACTCTCACTCTACTCTTAGGTCCTTAAGGTTCTGCCCCTCCAGTGTATGACTGCCTTGGGATTCCTATGAGATCCCTATGAACTCTGGTGCACTGGGGCTGGCCCTCCCACACTGCACTTACTCAATTATGGTTATGAAATCTGGGTGTGAGCACTGCCCGAGATCCCTTGAGGTCCTTAGGGAACTCTGACACACCCGGATATGAGAAAGGCTATGAAACATTTGAGCACTTGATGTTCTTGGAATCTGGGCCTATTTTTTTAGGCTCCCTATAGTTTAACTTCTTCTTTTCCTTTATCTATTTATATAATTTACTCAGCTGGTTTGTAATAATTATTTATAATCAGATATTGGGGATGGCTAGTGAAAAGGGGAGGGTAGCTATATGTTATCAATATCAAGGGGTAGAAACCATGCCTTAGGTTTACATTTCCTATATGTGCATTAGAATCCATGTTTACGACCAATATATTCTAAGCATGTCATGCATTAGATATCATATTTTAGGTTTACTGCTTCAGCATCTCATTTGACCTTATTTATCACTTAGAAACCCTGCTTCTAGGCTAAATAATAGCATCAACATAAAAATGTTTCTTCTGCACATCCTGAAATTATGTTGTGACTTCCTGTGCATTTAGAAATCATGCTTTTGGAATTCTACAACCATTCTGCATCTCTATGTGCATAGTAGATACCATGATTTAGGATCTCGCCCAGTCACACTTAGTTAAACTACTGATGCATGAAAAAGGACATAATACGGTCTCATATTTGATCATCATGTTTTAAATAAACTGGTGATAATCCCTGTATTTTGCAACACCTAGAACAACAAGCTTTTAGGTAAAACAACTTCTGAACTATTTTTTTAACAATTCTGGTAATTATTATGCACAATCTCACGCCTAGGCAAGCCTTAGGTAATCCATCTCTTTAAAAACTGGAAGATTGTTGCTTTGTGTTTACTGCTTAATGGTTAACAGGTTTTAAACTCAATAGGCAAACTGATTAGGTCCTGCTTCTGTGTTTATAAAATTGAAGCTGCATATCGTTTGTGTTCTGAGTTTCATTTAGATATCATGTTTTAAGATACTACTTAATAATATTGCCCTTGTTTGTGTTTGAGATGTGCTGCTTATGTGCATTATCTGTGGAGGTAAATCTGAGCCTCTTAACTATTTTTTCCTGTTTTATCTGTTCAAATCCTATATGTTCTTGCCTGTCGCCTAGTATTTTTCCTGTCAACCTTAGGGGTCTGTCTAGAGCTGCCTATTGGTAGAGGTTCTAAATTCCTCCAGGGCCATTAAGAATGTACGGGTAACAACACGCATAGAGATCGTTAAACAACACTCGCTTTAATAACCCCTAAGGGGTATGGAAGGGTAGATATGGATATGATGACCGGTGCGCTAATGCAACATGTAGCCCCTCTTTTGAGAAGTGATTACCGGGAATTGTATCGATGTAATCCTATAGGATAAACAACCTAGGACCCCCTATCCCTTACATATGTGTGTTTAGATCATAAGTCTTTCAAAACTTTACTTGTGTGCTTGGACTGTAAATCTTTCAAAACCTTATATATATGCTTAGACTTTAAATCTTTTAAACTTTAGCACATATGTGTTCTTAGACTGTGAATCTTCCCAAAATCTTTATTTGTTTACCTATATGTTTTATTTGCTTATGTGCTACCTGTTTTAAAATTCACAAAGCTTGTTTGGCCGGGAACCACAGTTGTGGAGTTTAAGGGGTGCCTAACACCTTCCCCTTGGAGTAATTTCAAGCCCTTACGCAATCTCTGGTTATTCAATTAGTGTTATTGTGACCCTTAATAGGTGCCCTAGCGCACCTTAAAATCGTTATGTGTAAATTCTTCAATTCCTTATCCCTTTCCCAAAAGGAAACGAGTTGTCCCAATAATGTCGAATACCCTGACCGACCCGAAAAGGGGAGGAAAGAGGGGGGCNGGGGGGGGGGGGGGGGGCGACAACACCTAGTGTCCATATGGATACAAAGTAGCACAAATAACCCCATGAGTTACCACTCCTCCCACATCAAATCTAATGGCCTCACACACCCATTTATACCACAATCCACATCTAATACAAGAAAGTCATGATTTTTCCTACCCATTATATACACTAACAAATACAAAGAAGAACAATTTAATCTAAAATCAGTACAAAAATCTGAAACTAAAGCTACAAAAGAAAGAAGAACTAAGAAGGAAGAGAGAAATCATGTGCTTACTTGAGTTTCTTGAGACGATGAAGGTGGGATCATTGTTAATGGAGAGAGGATGAAATAAGGAGAGAATTTTGTTGTTAGAGGGGGAAGATGGGGGAAGGGGAAGTCATTAGGTTTGGGTATGGGGAAAGTGGGAGAGGGAGGGAAGTCGTTAGGTTTGAGAATGGGGAAAGTGGCTTGGGAATTTAGGTTTTAGGGAGAATTAGAAAAAAAATTAACAACTTACCTGACATCCGCCCCGTCCTCCCCCAGCTCCGCGGTCGCGGATGCTGGGCAGAAACCATCTTAAATTCTACGCCATGTCCGCCGTCGCGGACGCTGAACAGAAATTGTGCCAACTTCTGCATTCATGTCCGCGGTTAAGACCGCGGTCGCGGACGCTGGGCAGAAACCATCTTAAATTTTGCGCCATGCCCGCGGTCGCAGATGCTAAATAGAAACTATGCCAACTTCCGCGTTCACGTCCACGGTTAGGACCGCGATCGCGGATCGCTGTTCTGAACAAATTTTTTTTTCTATTTTCTTCAATTTTACCTCTACCGGGGTTAGCTTTTGACCTGAGTACTCCTTCCGATGTGCCCAAATCTTTCCCTGCGCACTAGTAATTTGGTTAATATCGTTCACATCAAATACAACATAAAATAAAAACAAATGAAGATCATGGGTTGCCTCCCAAGAAGCGCCTGAGTTAACATCGCGGCACGACGAATTACAACAAACCATGGGTTGCCTCCCAAGAAGAGCCTGATTTAACATCGCAGCACGACGCAGGCTTTGATCATCACTCCTCATTCGCGTATTGGGGCTCTTCCAAAGTTATTACCACTCTATCCCCTTTTTCTTCGGCCATTCCAAGGTAGTGTTTCAACCTTTGCCCATTCACCGTGAACTTATTTGTCCCATCTTTTGATTCAATCTCCACAGCTCCACTTAAGAACACTTGCACCACTCTGAAGGGTCTTGACCATCGGGACTTCAACTTACCGGGAAACAATCTCAATCTCGAGTTGTATAACAATACTAGCTCTCTGGGTTTGAAGTGCTGATATAAGATGTGCTTATCATGCATTAGTTTCATCCTTTCTTTGTATAGTTTAGCACTCTTGAATTCCTGGAACCTAAATTCCTTGAGCTCATGTAACCCAGTGACTCTGATGATGCATGCAGTCTCCATATCCAAATTCAACTACCGCAATGCCCACAGTGCTTTATGTTCGAGCTCTACCAAAAGGTGGCATGCCTTTCCAAACACCAGCTTGTACGGTGACATACCAATTGGAGTTTTGAATGTTGTGTGGTATGCCCACAATGAATCATCCAGCTTCTTTGCAAAATCGGTCCTTGTTGCATTCACTGTTTTTGTAAGGACACTTTTAATTTCCCTATAGGACACTTCAACTTGCCCTCTTGTTTGTGGGTGGTACGGTGAGGCTACTTTGTGGAGAACTCCATAATTTTCCAACAGGCATGCGAATGATCTATTGCAAAAATGGGTTCCACCATCACTGATTATAGCTCTCGGGGTGCCAAAACGTGTGAAGATGTTTTTCTTTAGGAAACTTGTCACCCCTTTTACATCATTGGTTGGGAGAGCCAACACTTCGACCGACTTGGAGACATAGTCAATCGATACCAATATATATTTGTTACCATATGAGCTGACGAACGGCCCCATAAAGTCGATCCCCTATATGTCAAAAACCTCCACCTCTTGAATTATGGTCATCGGCATCTCGTCACGGAGAGATATGTTGCCTGTCCTTTGGCATTCATCACAACTTTTGACATAAGCATGGGTATCCTTCAATAGGTTAGGCCAATACAATCTCGATTCCAACACTTTTACTGCTGTCCGGATTCCTTCAAAGTGTCCACCATATGGTGAAGAATGGCAAGCCTGCAAAACAGAAGGTTGATCTTTCTCAGGGATACACCTCCTGATCATGTTATCAACACATATCTTAGAAAGTAGAGGTTCATCCCAATAATAATATCGACAATCACGGAAGAACTTTTTCTTTTGAATTGAGGAGAGATCATAAGGTACAATATTGCTTGCTAAGTAATTAGCAATATCCGTATACCATGGCGCCTCCTCCATTGTCACAGCAAGTAAAT
This sequence comes from Nicotiana knightiana, assembly GCA_005239525.1. Lineage (NCBI taxonomy): Eukaryota > Viridiplantae > Streptophyta > Magnoliopsida > Solanales > Solanaceae > Nicotiana > Nicotiana knightiana. The sequence continues at coordinate 20,927 of ML417934.1, read as the reverse complement.
GTTCATCCGGGAATGTCTCTGTGATATCTTCAACCTCCATTCTCTTTTCTGCTCCTTCTAACCTCGAGAGGTGGTCTGCCACTTGATTGTCTGTCCCCTTTCTGGGTTTTTTCAAGCAGCTTACATTCTTGCAATACCTTCAATACTTGCTCTACCTGCACAGCTAGCAAACCAGATGATATAATAACAGGCAAAGTAGAATTGGGCCCCAAGAAAGCGTACCTGAGCTAGGATGGAAGCGGTTTCAAGTCCAGCTGTGGTGGTTCCTCTATTGATGGTTTTGCGGGTGGTGTCGCTCTCTCTTCTAAGCGTAGGGGCTCGAACTGAGGTTCCCTTTTCCATAATTCTTGGCCTTAGAGAGCCATGATCCACTCTAGTAAACCTTCACCGTCCATCTCTTCCAAGTTTGTCAAGCAGGCTCCCAATGGATCCTTGAATTAAGGGTCTCATCCTCTTCTTGCAGTATCACATCCACGGCCTCCACTAGTGAGCAATTTGCAAATTCACTGGGTCTCCTCATGGATTGTTGAATGTTGAATATTATATCTTCATTGTTCAACCTCATTTTTAGTTCTCTAATCTCGCAATCAATCAATGCTCTCCCAGTGGCTAAGAATGGCCTTCCCAGAATGATGGGTATCTCCTCATCTACCTGACAGTCAAGAATAACAAAGTCTGTAGGGAATACAAATTTCCCCACTTGCACAAGCACATCATCAAGATATCCTATCGGTATTTTGACCGTTCGATCATCCAGTTGTAGCAACATCGAGGTCAGCCTAGCTCTGCCATTGCCCAGTTTTGTATAGATTGCTAAAGGCATCAAGTTTATGCTGGCTCCCAAGTCACACAATGATTTAGCAAAAGTATAACTCCTAATAGTACATGGGATAGTGAAGCTACCTGGATCAGACACCTTTTGGGCCATAGGTCTTGTCACTACCATGCTGCAGGTCTGTGTCAGAGTTACAGCGGACAAGTCCTGGAAGTCAAATTTCCGCGACATCAGGTCCTTTATTTTTGCATACCCTAGCATTTGCCTCAAAGCATATATCAGTGGAATATTCAATTGAATCTGGCAAAGCATTTCCATGAATTTCCCGTATTTATCATCTTTCTTTTGTTTTGCAAATCTCTGAGGGAATGGTTTGGGAGTCAATCTCTGTCCACTGCTTGATGTATTTTCTTTGTTAGAAGCTTCTGGCACAAGAGGTGCTACCAGTTTTGAGATTTGTTCACCTTCTTTTACCTTACCCTTGTCAACTTGTGCCTGTTCGACTACCACCTCGGTGAGCTCTGCTGATTCATCTGCCTCTAATGTAACTGGAGTGGCAGGTGTAGTCTTTTTTCTAGATTGAGCAACTTCTTGCTCTCTGTCTAAATCTCTTCCATTCCTGAGACTCACTGCCATTAGCTGATTTGGGTTTTGCTCCTTTGGGTTAATATTTGTATCTGCCGGCAATGTTCCTTGGGGGTGATTGTTTAAGGCCATGGACAGCTGTCCTAGTTGAGTTTCAATGCCTTTGATTGCTGACTCATGTGCTGCTAACTTTTCTTGCATCTTACCATTTGTTCCAATGAGTTGTTGCAGCATGCCCCTAATTTATACCATGTTGTCGTCCTACTGTTGATGAGTTGGTTGGTAGGCCAACTGTTGTTGGTTTTGTTGTTGATAACCCTGTTTCCTTTGATACGGCACAACTTGGCCTTGTGGTCGTGCACCTCCAGGATGTGGCACGTTGGGTCTGTACTGCTGGTTTGGTGGTGGCCCCCATTCCTACCCTCCTTTCCTCTGAACCCCGAAATTATTGACATAATTCATGTCTACTCTGAAACCCTGGTTGTCATTCTCTCCACTCCACGAGCACACATAAGACTGGTTTATGCAAGGGGTGCACAATCCCCCATTTTTTGTATCAACAATGTGCACTTGCTTTGTACCCTTCTCGTCAATCTTCTTTGTCAGTATGCTCATCTGAGTCATGAGCGTGGCTATGTTCTCTACATGGGAATTGTTTGGGTCAAGAGCAACAGAATGCACTATTTGTGTCAGTGTCGTCCTCTAGTCATCCAGCCTGAATTTTGATCCATCTTATCGAGAAGAATCTTGCACTCTGTGAATGTCTTGCTCAGAAATGCACCCCTAGCTGAAGCATCTACATTGGCTTTCAAACTGTCTACCAAACCCATGTAGAATCTCTGTCCAAGCATCTGGTCTGGAATTCCATGGTGTGGGCACTTCACTAGCATCCCTTTGAACCTCTCCCAGGTTTCTTGCAAGGTCTCAGTAGGTTTCTGCCTGAACTGCAATATCTCATTAATCTGCCTTGCAGTCTTGTTGGAAGGATAAAACTTGTTTAGGAACTGCTTGACTAATTCCTCCCAAGTGGTAATGGAATTTATTGGGAGCGAATTCAGCCAAGTTTGAGCCTCTCCAGTCACAGAGAATGGAAACAGTAATAGCTTGATGGCTTCTAGAGTCACATTCGGCTGTCTTTGGGTCACAAATATTGATAGGAAATTTTCAGATGTTGTTGTGGATCTTCAATGTATGACCCGGAGAACAGTCCCTTATTCTGCAATAGATGCATCATGTTGTTGGTGATCTGGAATGTCTCTGCTTGTATATGGGGTACAACAATGGCAGTGGCCAAGTTGTCAACAGTTGGTTGAGCCCAATCATAAAGAGCAGCTTCTGGCACAAGATGTGCCACCACTCCGTTGTTTGGGTCAATCTGATTATTCCGGTTGTTTGCATCGACATTATCCACGTTGTCCATTACAATTTCGAGTTGGTGTTTTTGTTGTAACTGTTTGTTCTTCTTGTTGGCTCGATTTAATGCCCTGAATGTTTTCTCGGGTTCTGAGGGTCCTTCGAAAAGTTCACCAGTCCTCGAAGAGCTTCTAGGCATACACCTGAGTCACAAGAGAGTTCAAACGTGAGAATTTCAATGGAATTTATTTTTTTAGCACCATAGAAAATTGATCTAAACTAAAAAATCCTAGAAATTATTCTAAGTTGTAATAAATAACACCGTTAGTTCCCCGGCAACGATGCCAAAATTTGATCCCACCCAACTACGCCTTATAAAAAGGACTAAGCGGTCGCTGCAAATATAATCTGGTTCAAGTCCGGAGTCGAATCCCACAGGGAACTAACCTATTAACTACAATGTTTAGTGATGCTAATGACAAGCTCAGACAACTTATGGATGCAAGATTTTTATGAATAAACAGTGAAATTTATTTAGCTAATGTAAAATGACAATAAAATTAGCAATAATCAAGACAAAAATTGAATTCAAGGGCAGAAGGATCTAGGGCTATTGATTTCCCCAATTTCCGGATAAATTCTTAACTCTTTAGCTATAATCTCACCGTAATACTCCATGAGAATTATGATTTTCGGGTTACCGTAATTATCTATCGATCAATTACGATAATTTATTAGAAGCATTCTTTCGAACTACTCTAGCTAACAATATATGCAACTCAGAATTATCCCACCAAAGCATTGTTATTTCTAAAACCACTTTAAAATTCAAGTAATTAATCTCTTCAATTATCCAAAAGTGGTGTTGTTCAATAACAATCTAACCAAGTGTTCTTTCTCAAGCAATACAAGGCAACTAAACACGATTAATCAAGGGTCCTTTTAATTAACCACAATACAAAACGTAGTTGAACAATCATAGAACGAACACGACTCGATTATATCAAAATAGAGTTAAAACTTCATCCAATAATTGGTTCCATCAACCCTAGATTAATTATTTAGCTACTCATACTAATGCAAAACATAGCAATAATACGATTCATGATTCACAATGATAAGTAGAAAGAAGAAGAAAGAAACTCTAAAGAATTTTTTGATCTCCTCTCCCTTGTTCTTTTCTCCAATTATGTCTAAAAACAAGCCTCCCCTGACTTCTGGGGAGTTTGGGCTCTTATAGGTTTAGGTTAAATGCCCAGGAAATTACACAAAAGCCCTTTCACTTTGTCTCGGTTACCATCCCGTCCACGGCCGCGGGCTCAACCGCGGACGCGACCGCGGACTCTAGCCTCCTCACTGTTTTCCCCGCGATCATTGCGCGCCGCGGACCTGCCCTTTTACATTTTTTTTCTTGTTTTCCTCGCTCTTTTCATCCGGGCTATCATTTGATTGGCCTTGTATGTTCATAATTGACTCCAAAACGCACTTTATCTCCCTCCTAGCTCGGAGTGGCTCCTGCAAAGCATAAATTTCTCAATTAGAGCATTTTTGTTATCTTTTAGTATTTAAACATCAATAAAGTGCGGTTAAATTAGAGTATAAATAGCATCTACAGTACATAATATAGGCTACTATCATATAGCTAGAATATTAGAGTTGCCACTATTTTTAAAATACATAACATTTTTTAAATGCGTAAAGCCATCTACTAAATTATTTAAGTAAATAGAAAAATTATTATAGTATATGTTTTTATTTCTTTGACATGCGCACACATTTCTATTTTTATTTCAAAAATTATTTTCTCAAAACTTGAATAACAAGCTATTGTCTTGGAAGATTTGAAAAATTTAAGTAATAATTCTTTAGAAAAAATAATTCAAATAAGAAAAGAATTTCAATTTATAGATAAGTAAAATCTTACTCGATATTAAATTCTTAAGTATTAGAATTTTTAACTTAACTCAAATAATAAAATATTTAATAGTCACAATTTAAATTAATTTAAAAGGCCTAAATATTAAAAAAATAATCAAATGAATATTTTATCTAGTACAAATAACCTCTGTTTTTTTCCAGATTTGGCGAGTATCTAGAATAACGAGTGAATTACAACTCTATTGTACAGCAATTGGGGCATTGTTCTTTGCAACGTTAATGCTTTTTGCTGGTTGGTTTCATTATCATAAAGCGGCGCCAAAATTGGCTTGGTTTCAAGATGTAGAATCTATGCTGAATCACCATTTGGCAGGGCTACTAGGACTTGGGTCTCTCTCTTGGGCGGGGCATCAAGTACATGTATCTTTACCGTATAATCAATCTCTAAACGCTGGAGTAGATCCTAAAGAGATACCACTTCCTCATGAATTTATCTTGAATCGAGATCTTTTGGCTAAACTTTATCCCTGTTTTGTCGAGATCTTTTGGCTCAACATATAAAAATGCCAGTCATTTTTTTATGTTAGATATTACAATTGATTTTTTAAATTTTCAATGAGCTAATATCTTAATTCTATATAGTTTAAGCTCTTAGTAAAAATAAAAATATAAATAGAGAAAGAATAAGTATGAAATTATAACTAAAGCCGATAATATTGACCAGCACTTCTTCCATTTTTCTTATTCTTAATTATAGATTTATAATCGGTCATAAAATTAAAATTAATTAATTTTATATGATTTAATTATATTAGAAAAAAATAAGAAATAAAAATAGAGTAAGACTTTTTTAAAAAAAAAAATATCATTTGATTCTTTGAGTATATATAATAATGTCACGACCCGGAATTTCCCACCTTCGGGACCGTGATGGCGCCTAACATTTCACTTGCTAGGCAAGCCAACGTTAGAGAATCATTAAGCCAAGTTTTATACGTTTCAGTAAATAAAGTCAAATAAGCTAAACGAAATAAAACGAGTGCGGAATAATATAAATTCCATAATATCTGCTACACTTAAGATCTGGAGTCACAATTCACGAGCTACTATGATTTACTACAAACAGAGTCTGAAAGGAAATACACGGTTCTGAAAGAAAAGAAACAGTAAAGTAAAGTGACTAGAAATGGACTCCAGGGTCTGCGGACACCGGTAGATCTACCTTGGGTCTCCTGTGGAATGAGTCCATTTGCTAACTTCACGATCAGCTCGGGCCGGCACCAAAATCTGCACAAGAATTGTAGAGTGTAGTATCAGTACAACCGACTCCATGTACTTTGTAAGTGTCGATCCTAACCTCGACGAAGTAGTGACGAGGCTAAGGCGGGTCACTCACACTACAACCTATACGCAATATAAATAATATAGACAGAAAAAGGAAATGCAGAGCGAAGTAAAGCAGTCAATTGAAAACGATAGCTACAGCTTCAGGAGTAAGTCATCAACGTTCAGAATATACCAATCCTCAAATGAAGAAGGGAAATATCGTAAGACTATCACAGCCCAAAGGAAATATAAACACACAGGTTGTTGCGGCGCGCAACCCGATCCCACCGTACGTCACATAATCCTCCCTTATTTCCTCATAACAACATGTACAACAATGAATATATATATATAAGTGTTTCGGCTCGCAACCCGATCCCACCATATAACAATATCAAAATCATAGTTCACCCTTATTCCACCAAAACAATCCACCCTTATTACACCTGTTGTGGCGTGCAATCCGTTCTCACCGTACAGTATAGATTCACCCTTATTCCACCTCAACATGCCACCCTTATTTCAATTGTTGCGGCGTGCAACCCTGTCACGACCTAAATTCCAACCCACGGGATCGTGATGGCGCCTAAGACTACACTTGATATGCAAGCCAATGTTAGAACTTGATTATCCATTTTCCTTTGAATATTTACTTAAACACACTGAGACAATTCGAAATAACTAAATCTAATAATTTCCAATAATGGTAATCGGGAATAATATTCGATATAATGAAACAAACCATGAACTAAAACTAACTATATAACTACCCAGGGTTTGGTGCCACAATTCACGAACTACTAAGAATACTACAAATAATGGTCTGAAAGAATATATCTCTGTTTTGAAAGAAATAAAACAGCGTCTATAAAGTAAAGAGAAGACTCCAGAATTCTGCGGTCGCCAACAGATCTACCTCGTGTCTCCGAACGATGATGACAGCTACTAAAATCCCCTAACTCTGGCTGGTACCTGGATATGCACAAAAGAGTGCAGAGTGTAGTATCAGTACAATTGACACCATATATTGAGTAAGTGTCAAGCTTAACCTCGACAAAGTAATGACGAGGCTACGACGGGGCATTAACAATAGAACAACTCGGATAATTCTTTTCAGATATCAGCTATTATCAACTCCTCAAAATTAAGTTTCGATTTAATTCACAGTACAAATCAGGGTATGAAAACCTTTTTAATAAAACCGGAGTTTTTCAAATCCTTATTTTTGAAAATCAGTAAAACATAATTATTCTCCCTTATCGCTCCTTGTTGCGGCGCGCAACCCGCTCCCACATGTCCACCCTTATTTCTCCTGTTGCGGCGTGCAACCCGATCCCACATATCCACCCTTATCACTCCTTGTTGCGGCGTGCAACTCGCTCCCACCAGACATATCATATCATTTATTTAGGAAAACTTTCACAATTCAGGCCAATCCTTTCACAACATTTTTGTATCAACAATTGTAAACAGAAGCTGTAAAACTCATAAACTTCATCAATTATCATTTCACAACGAAACCAACCGGAAATTATATACATATCGTAACACTGACATCCAGCTCAATCATTATGTGACATAACAAAACCAAGAGAACAGCCAACACTTCCAAAATTCTTGAAACAATACTTAACAATAAGTTAACAAATCCAAATCGACATATAAACATCTATGATCATGAAACAATTAAGCCCGGAAGCAAATAATTGGAAACGGGGAAAGGGTTCATGTTAAGCAGATAATTTGGGGGTGCATAAATACTCGTCACCTCACCTATAAACCACATACATGTAATTTCACATAGCAAATTGGGGATTCATATTCCCTCAAGTCAAGGTTAAACCAAGCACTTACCTCAAATTCGCAGGCCACTCACTACTCAATTACCGCTTTTCCTTTCGAATTTGCCTCTAACCTGCTCGAATCTAATCATAATTAGTTTAATATCATTAATTTATGCTAAAGGAACTAACTTTACTGAAAAATCATTGTTTTCCTATGTTTTCTCAAAACAAGTTAAAACCCGACCCCGGGCCCGCTTGGTCCAAACTCGGGATTCAGACCAAATTCCATTTACCCATTCACCCCCGAGCCCGAGTATGCAATTAGTTTCAAAATCCGACCCCAATTCGAGGTCAAAACTCTCTAATTCTACCCAAACCCCCAACTTATACCATAAAAATTCTTAATTTTTGATTGAAAAGTGATGAAAAACATTGGGTAATTGAAAGAGAAGAGCTTAGAATTGTTTACCAACACATTGGGGATGAACTTGTGGGTTGAAAATCGCTTCTATGTCTTTTTAGTTCGAAAAAAATATGACGAAAAGGGGCTGGAGTTCTAATTAAGTGAACTCACTGCCCGACCCTCGCACCTGCGGTGCTTGGGCCGCATCTGCGCATCCGCACGTGCTGACAGGGGGCCGCTCCTGCGGAAATGGGACTGGGCCCTTGGGGCCGTATCTGCGGACGGGTTTTCGCTCCCGCGGTCCCGCTCCTGCGATGGGGAGTCCGCATCTGCGGACAAGTAACACTGGCCAGGGCCGCACCTGCGGGAAGGCACTCGCACCTGCGGCAAAAGGCTCGCAGGTGCAGGCACACCAGAACTGGTGCAACAACAGATTTTACAAGTTTAAAACATCCCGAAGCCTACCCGAAACTCACCCGAGCCCTCGAGGCTCTAAACCAAACATGCACGCAAGTCAAAAAATATCATACGGACTTGCTCGTGTGATCAAATCACAAAAATAACATCTAAAACTACGAATTTAACCTCAAAACTCATGATTTTTCTCAAGAACACTTCAATTTCACTATTTCTCAACCGCACGTCCGAATCTCATCAACTCAACTCTGATTCTCACCAAATTTCACAAATAGGACTTAAATATCATAACAAACCTGTACCGGGCTCTAGAACCAAAATACGGGCCCGATACCAATGAGTTCAAACATTAATTTATTTCTTTATTTCCTTAAAAATTCAGAAAAATAATTTCTTTCAAAAATTGATTTCTTAGGCTAGGAACCTCAGAATCCAATTCCAGGCATACGTCCAAGTCTCATATTTTACTGCGGACCTCCGGGATCGTCGGAACACAGATCCGGGTATGTTCACTAAAAATGTTGAACCAAGCCAACTAAAACTAAATTTTAAATTCCAAAAATTATTATTTTTTATATTTTCACATAAAAGCTTTCCGGTTTCATGCTCTAACTGTGCATGCAAATCGAGGTAAATAAAACTATTCTTTTTAAGGCTAATGAGCCTGGAATGGAGTCTTAATTTATAAGATGACCCTTTGGGTCATCATAATCTCCACCTCTAAAACAAACGTTCGTCCTCGAACGGACATAGAAAATTACCTGAACTGGAAAACAAGTGGGAATCTCTACTTTGCATGTCCGACTCGGACTCCCAAGTAGCTGCCTCAACAGGCTGACCCCTCCACTGCACTCGAACTGAAGGGTAACTCTTTGATCTCAACTGATGACCCTGCCGGTCTAGAATGGTTACCGGCTCCTCCTCATAAGTCAAATCTTTGTTCAATTGGACAGAGCTGAAATCTAACACGTGGGACGGGTCATCATGATATTTCTGGAGCATAGATACATGAAATACCGGATGAACGGAGGATAACCCTGGAGGCAACGAAAGTCTATAAGCTACCTCCCCCACTCTATCAAGAATCTCAAATGGTCTGATATACCTAGGGCTCAACTTTCCCTTCTTCCCAAATCTCATGACACCCTTCATGGGCGATACCTGAAGTAATACTCTCTCCCCAACCATGAATGCCACATCCCGAACCTTACGATCGGCGTAACTCTTTTTCCTAGACTGAGCTTCACAAAGTCGATCCTTTATAATCTTGACCTTATCTAAGGCCTCCTGAACCAAGTCTGTACCCAATAACCGAGCCTCTCCCGGCTTAAACCATCCAATTAGTGATCTACACCGTCTACCATATGATTCCTCATAAAGAGCCATCTGAATGATCGGCTGGTAACTATAATTGTAGGCAACTCTGCTAACGGCAAGAATTGATCCCAAGAACCTCCAAAATCAATAACACAAGTGTGGAGCATATCCTCTAGAATCTGAATAGTACGCTCGGACTGCCGTTCCGTTTGAGGATGAAATGTTGTGCTCAACTCAACTCGGGTACCCAACTCACGTTGAACTGCCCTCTAGAAGTGCGAGGTAAACTGCGTACCTCGATCAGAAATGATAGACACGGGCACACCGTGAAGGCGAACAGTCCCTAAAACATATATCTTTGCCAACCGCTCTGAAGTTTAAGTACTTCCCACTGGAATGAAATGTGTTGATTTAGTCAACCTATCCACAATAACCCAAATGGCGTCGAACTTCCTCTGAGTCCGTGGAGTCCAACAACGAAGTCCATAGTGATACACTCCCACTTCCACTCAGGAATCTCTATCTGCTGAAGTAAACCACCGGGTCTCTGATGCTCATATTTCACCTGTTGGCAATTAAAACAACGATCCACATAATCAACAATATCCTTTTTCATCCTTCGCCACCAGTAGTGTTGTCGCAAGTCTTGGTACATCTTGGAAGCACCCGGGTGAAGAGAATACTTAGAACTGTGGGCCTACTCAAGGATCAATTCACGAAGGCCATCAACATTAAGCACACATATACGACCTTGTATCCTCAAAACACCGTCATCTACAATTGTAACTTTCTTGGCACCACCGTGCCGAACTGTGTCCCTAAGGACCATCAAATACGGGTCACCATCCTGCCGATCCCTGATACGCTCAAATAAAGAAGACCGAGCGACTGTACAAGATAAAACCTCACGAATTGATTAGTCAAAGTCTGAATGTCTGAAGCTAACGGTCTCTCACCGACTGGAATAAATGCAAGGCTGCCCATACTTACTTCCTTTCTACTCAATGCATCGGCCACCACATTGGCCTTTCCCGAATGATACAATATAGTGACGTCATAGTCTTTCAATAACTCTAACCATCTCCTCTGTCTCAAATTAAGATCTTTTTGCTTGAACAAGTACTGAAGGCTACGATGATCCGTGTAAACCTCATATGGCACACCATAAAGATAGTGCCTCCAAATCTTTAACGCGTGAACAAATGGCTGTCAACTCTAAGTCATGGACATGATAATTCTTCTCATGAATCTTTAACTGCCGAGACACATATTCTATCACCCATCCCTCTTGAATCAATACCGATCCCAACCTAACATGGGAAGCATCACAATATACCGTGAAAGATCCTGAACCTGATGGTAACACCAATACCGGCGTTGAAGTCAAAGTTGTCTTGAGCTTTTTAAAGCTCGCCTCACACTCGTCCGACCATTTGAATAGGGAACATTTCTGAGTCAATATCGTCATCGGGGATTCTATAGATGAAAACCCCTCTACGAACCAATGGTAATAACCCGCCAAACCCAAGAAGCTCCTGATTTCCGTGGCTGAAGTGGGTCTAGGACAGTTCTTGACTACCTCTACCTTCTTAGGATCTACCTAAATACCCTCTGTTGATACGATGTGACCCAAGAAAGCTACTGAACCTAACCAGAATTCACACTTTGAAAATTTTGCATACAACTGATTATCCCTCAAAGTCTGGAGTGCTATACGGAGGTGTTGCTCATGCTCCTCCCGACTGCGGGAGTATATAAGAATATCATCAATGAACACAATACAAAGGAATCCAGATAAGGCTTGAAAACTCAATTCATCAAATCCATAAAGGTTGTTGGGGCATTAGTCAAGCCAAAAGACATCACCAAAAATTCATAGTGCCCATACCTTGTCCAAAATGCTGTTTTAGGAACATCGGACGCCCTAATCTTCAACTGATGGTAGCCCGATCTCAGATCAGGTTTTGAAAACACACTGGCACCCTGAAGCTAATCAAAAAAATCATCAATTCTCGGCAATGGGTACTTATTTTTGATAGTAACTTTATTCAACTACTGGTAATCTATACACATTCTCATCGATCCATCCTTCTTCTTTACGAACAAAACCGGTGCACCCCAAGACGAGACACTAAGCCTGATGAAACCTTTATCAAGCAGGTCTTGCAATTGTTCTTTCAATTCTTTCAATTCTGGCGGGCCCATCCGGTATGGAGGAATAGAAATAGAATGAGTGCCCGGAGAAACATCAATACAAAAATCGATATCCCTGTCGGGTGGCATCCCTGGCAAGTCTACAGGAAACACTTCGGGAAACTCCCGAACAATAGGCAGTGACTCTATTAAATAAACCTCGGCATCAGAATCACGGATATGAGCCAAATAAGCCAAACAAACCTTGTCAACTATGCGACGAGCCTTGGCATAAGAAATCACTCTGCTGGGAGAATGACTGGGAGTCGCTTTCCATTCTAATCGAGGCAATCTCGGCAAAGCTAAAGTAACTGTCTTGGCGTGTCCAAGATGGCATAATAAGGTGACAACCAATCCATGCCCAATATGACATCAAAATCAACCATGTCAAGAAGCAAAAGGTCTACACTAGTTTCAAGACCCTCAATAACGACTACGCACGATCAACCATAATAGCATCCCCCACCGGCGTAGACACATAAATAGGGACACTCAAGGAATCACGGGACACAACCAAATACGAGGCAAAATATGATGACACATAAGAATAAGTAGACCCCAAATCAAACAAAACTGAAGCATCTCTATTGCAAACTGAAATGGTGCCTGTGATAACGGCATCGAAGGACTCCGCCTCAGGCCTGGCTGGAAATGCATATAATCGGGGATGGGCCCTACCACCCAGAACTACGTCTCTAGGAGGACCTCTGATAGGTGGACCTCCACCTCTAGCGGGCTGGCCTCCACCTCTAGCAGGCTGACCTCCACCTCTAACATTCTGAACTCTACCTCTAACTACCTGACTCCTACCCCTAGCTGGCTGGGCAGGTGGTGTTGTAGCTGGTGCTGGAACTATAGCACGAGAATTCTGGTACTGAGGCTGATTACCCAAAAACTTTGGACAAGATCTCCGAATGTGACCATACTCATCACACTCATAACACCCATCCTGATACTGAGGCTGACCCTGACGAACCGACTGACCACGATAATAACTCTAAAGAGGAGGTGCTCTGATAGGGGTTGACTGATCAGGATAAGGCAAGTAAGAGCCACGACCACCTGAGGCACCATGGAACGTCTGAAGTGGTGAATTAAATGGCCTCTACCCTGAGTATCTCCGCCTCCAGACGAGGCGCCGCTGAATCTACCGGAATGGCGAGGTCTCTTGTCTGACCACTAACCTCCCATCCCGAGAACCGTCTCAACTCTCCTGGCCACATTGGCCACAACCTGAAATGAAATCTCAATCCCTGTCTCCTTGGCCATCTGCAACCTGATGGGCTGGGCAAGGCCCTCAATAAATCCCCTAACCCTCTCTCTCTCAGTGGGAGATAAAAGAATAGCATGTCGAGCCAAATCCACAAAACAATTCTCTTACTGGGTAACTGTCATGCCGCCCTGCTGAAGACGCTCAAACTGATGACGTTTCTCTTCTCTAGTAGTGATAGGCAAAAATTTCTCGAAAAAGAGGTGAGAAAACAGATCCCAAGTTAGAGAAGGCGACCTAACTGGTCTAGTCAATAAATAATCCCTCCACCATTTCTTGGCGGAACAAGTCATCTGAAACGCGGCGAAGTCGACCCCATGGTCTCCAAAATACCCACATTAGGAAAAACCTCATGATAGCTGTCCAAATATTCCTGAGGGTCCTCTGAAGTAGCACCACTGAAGTGAATAGGGAAAAGCTTGATAAACCTGTCCAATCTCCACAAAGCATCGGAATTCGTAGCTGCCCCCTCAGCAATCGGGGCTGCAGCAACTGTCTGAACTACCCCAACTGGATTGGCTGTTGGGGTCTGAATCAGAGGAGTAGTCTGATCAGGAGTGTGGGTAATAGGAGTCTGGACCCCTCCTCCAGCCTGATATGCGACTGCTGCAACAGGGAGTAAGCCAGTCTGGGCTATACTCTCCATAAGTCCCACTAATCGGACCAAAGCATCCTAAAGTACCGGGGTAGCAATAAACCCCTCTAGGACCTGAGTTGGTCCAGCTGGAACGGTCTGAGTTGCAGCCCCCCTCCCCATCAATCTCAATCTGGGGCTCCGCGGCTGGGGTTGCAGTATGAGCAACGGGCTAAGTCCTGCCCCTGCCACGGCCTTTGACGTGGCCTCGGCCTCTGCCCCTAATGGGAGCTGTTGCTGCTGGAAGACCGGATTGTTGGTCAGCGGAAGAAGAAGCACGTGTTCTCTCCATCTACGAGAGAGTAGAAGAGTTCAATTAGTATTTGAGATACCAGGAATCGCACGATATAGTAGAAATAAAAATTTAGTTTGTTCCTAACTTCATAGCCTCTGGAAGATAAGTATAGACGTCTCTATACCGATCCCTCAGACTCTATCAAGCTTGTTCGTGAATTGTGAAACCTATGCAACCTAGTGCTTTGATACCAACTTGTCACGACCCAAATTCCCAACCCACGGGATCGTGATGGCGCCTAACATCACACTTGCTAGGCAAACCAATGTTAGAACTTGATTAGCCACTTTCCTTTGAATATTTACTTAAACACATTGAGACAATTTGAAATAACTAAATCTAATAATTTCCAATAATTGTAATCAGGAATAATATTCGATATGGCGAAACGAACCACGAACTAAAACTAACTATATAACTACCCAGGGTTTGGTGTCACAATTCACGAACTACTAAGAATACTACAAATAATGGTCTGAAAGAATATATCTCTGTTATGAAAGAAATAAAACAGCGTCTATAAAGTAAAGAGAAGACTCCATAATTCTGCGGATGCCACCAGATCTACCTCGTGTCTCCGAACGATGATGACAGCTACTAAAATCCCCTAACTATGGTCGGTACCTAGAACTGCACAAAAGAGTGCAGAGTGTAGTATCAGTACAACCGACCCCATGTACTGAGTAAGTGTCGAGCCTAACCTCGACGAAGTAGTGACGAGGCTACGGCGGGGCATTAACAATATAACCTGCGAACTATATATAATAAAGCAAGAAAAATATAATAATAATAAACTAAATAACCAGTAACTTGCAATAGTAAATAAGAACAACTCGGATAATTCTTTTCAGATATCAGCTATAATCAACTCCTCAAAATTTCAAAATTTCTATTTAAATCATAGTAAAAATCAGAGTATGAAAACCTTTTTAATAAAACCGAAGTTTTCCAAATCCTTAGTTTTGAAAATCAATAAAACATAATTATTCTCCCTTATCACTCCTTGTTGCGGCGCGCAACCCGCTCCCACCTGTACACCCTTATTTCTCCTCCTTATATATATATCACCCTTATTTCTCCTGTTGTGGCATGCAACCCGATCCCACTTGTCCACTTTTATCACTCCTTGTTGCGGCGTTTAACCCGCTCCCACTAGACATATCATATCAGTTTATTTATAAGAACTTTCACAAATTCATGCTAAGCCTTTCACAATATTTTTGTATCAACAATTGTAAACAGAAGCTGTAAAACTCATAAACTTCATCAATTATCATTTCACAAACCAACCGAAAATTATATACATATCGTAACACTGACATCCAGCTCAATCCTTATGTAACATAACAAAATCAAGAGAACAGCCAACACTTCCAAAATACTTGAAACAACACTTAACAATAAGTTAATGAATCCAAATCGACATATAAACATCAATGATCATGAAACAATTAAGCCCGGAAGTAAATAATTGGAAACGGGGAAAGGGGCCATGTTAAGCAGATAATCTGGGGGTGCATAGATACTTGTCACCTCACCTATAAACCACACACATGTAATTTCACATATCAATTAAGTTGGGGATTCCTATTCCCTCAAGTCAAGATTTAACCAAGCACTTACCTCAAATTCGCAAGCCACTCAATGCTCAATTACCGCTTTTCCTTTCGAATTTGCCTCTAACCCGCTCGAATCTAATCATAATTAGTTTAATATCATTAATTTATGCTAAAGGAACTAACTTTACTAAAAAATTATTGTTTTCCTAAGTTTTCTAAAAAGAAGTTAAAACCCGACCCCGGGCCTGCTTGGTCCAAACTTGGGATTCGGACCAAATTCCGTTTACCCATTCACCCCCGAGCTCGAATATGCAATTAGTTTCGAAATCCGACCCCAATTTGAGGTCAAAACTCGATTTTTACAAAATTCTCTAATTCTACCCAAACCCCCAATTTATACCATGAAAATTCTTAATTTTTGATTGAAAAGTGATGAAAAATATTGGGTAATTGAAAGAGAAGAGTTTAGAATTGTTTACCAACACTTTCGGGAGGAACTTGTTGGTTGAAAATCGCTTCTAGTTCTTTTTAGTTCAAAAAATATGAAACAAAAGGGGTTGGAGTTCTAATTAAAGTGAACTCACTGCCCGACCCTCGCACCTGCGGTGCTTGGGCCGCATCTGCGCATCCGCACGTGCTGACAGGGGGCCGCTCTTGCGGAAACGGGATTGGGCCCTTGGGGCCGCATCTGTGGACGGGTTTCCGCTCCTGCGGTCCTGCTCCTGCGATGGGGAGTCCGCATCTGTGGAACAAGGAACACTGGCCAGGGCCGCACCTGCGGCCAAAGGCTCGCAGGTGCAGGCACACCAGAACTGGTGCACCTGCAGATTTTACAAGTTTAAAATATCTCAAAGCCTACCCGAAACTCACCCGAGCCCTCGGGGCTCTAAATCAAACATGCACGCAAGTCAAAAAATATCATACGGACTTGCTCGTACCATCAAATCATGAAAATAACATCTAAAACTATGAATTTAACCTCAAAACTCATGATTTTTCTCAAGAACACTTCAATTTCATTATTTCTCAATCGAACTGCCGAATCACATCAACTCAACTCCGACCAAATTTCACAGATAGGACTTAAATATCATAACAAACCTATATCGGGCTCCGGAACCAAAATACAGGCCCGATATCAATGAGTTCAAACATTGATTCATTTCTTTATTTCCTTAAAAATCCAGCAAAACAATTTCTTTTAAAAATTGATTTCTAAGGCTAGGGACCTCGGAATCCAATTTCGGGCATACGCCCAAGTCCCATATTTTACTGTGGACCTCCCGGGATCGTCGGAACACAGATCCGGGTCCGTTCACTAAAAATTTTGAACCAAGTCAATTAAAACCAAATTTTAAATTCCAAAAATTATTATTATTTATATTTTCACATAAAGCTTTTCGGTTTCACGTCCGGACTGTGCACGCAAATCGAGGTAAATAAAATTAGTCTATTTAAGGTTAGTGATCTTGGAATGGAGTCTTAATTTATAAGATGACCCTTTGGGTCATCACAAACCCGATCCCGCCATATAAATATCAAGTACTCAATATGCACAGTAGAACTCACATTTCAAATCACAGAAAACCCTTTACAATTCCTAAACACCAAACTGAAACAGGTAGGACACCTTGTACAACATGATAATCCGCATAAGCAATACTACACAGCGAGACCAATCCAGAATTTACAACTAGAAAGTACAAATAAACCAACTTGAACAAATAGTAGGAAATCATAAAACTATGGATAGAACTAATATCATGAACATGAGAAACAATGACTAACAGGTAGCAATTAGGCATGGGAACACATTTAGAGCATATAACAACTAATACATGGAAAGAGATAATCTAAGAAGAACGGGGACACAGGAAAACAGATAATTCGGCGGCGCATAAGCACTCTCACCTCACATATATGCCGCTCACATGAAATTCACATAGCACATAGTCTGAGGGTTCCTAATTCCCTCAAGTCAAGGTTAGACACAACACTTACCTCGCTCCAAAGACCACTCACTGCTCAATCACATTTGCCTCTCAAACAAGCCTCCGAACTAATAGAATCTAGCAAATTACCAACCAAACGATTTAGATTAGGCCTTAGGAACTACCCACGGTTGCAAGAATTCAATTTAGGCAATTTTTTAAAAAGTCAACCTCCGGGCTCACTTGGTCCAATCCAGAAGTTCGGACCAAAACCGATTACCCATTCATCCCTAGCCCGGTTATGTAATTTATTTTGGAATCCGACCTCAATTTGAGGTCTAAATCCCCAATTTACCAAATCCCTAATTTCTACCCAAAAAACCCCAATTCCACCATGGAAACACTAGATTTTAGGTTAAAAACTTGTGAAAGGTAATGAAAGATTGAAATGAAATAGGTTAGAATCACTTAGCAATGAGTTGGGCAAGAAAGGATCTGGGAAAATCTCCGCTGGTTTTCTAGGTTTTAAAAATTTGAAGAATGAACCAAAAATCTCGTCTAAGTCAAGTGTTGATCAGTTGCAGATGTCGCATTTGCGACGTAGGGTTCACAAATACGGACCCCACAAATGCAAGAAATCCATCGCATTTTCTAAGACTCTCACAACTCTGCAATCATCGCATTTGCGATGAAAAGTTCGCAAATGTGATCACTGACTTATCGCAAATGCGACCATTTGATCGCATTTACAATCACTGCCCCACATAACCCCCTTTGCAAATGCGAACTCTAGCCTTCCCGCAAATGCGACCTCATGATCGCAAATGCAAACTTATGCTGACCCAGGTACTCTTCGCAAATGCGAGCATGTCAGGAATAGGGAATGTTCGCAATTGCGAACACTGATCTTGCAAATGCGAGATCAGAGGTCAGTTACCAGAAATTGCAGACACCGGTTGAGTTCTAAGAACAAATTCACTCTGTAGCCTATCCGAAACTCACTCGAGCCCTCGGGGCTCTAAACCAAATGTGCACACAAGTCTAAAAGCATCAAACATACTTGCTCGCGCGATCAAATCGCCAAAATAACACCTAGAACTACGAATTGAACACCAAATCAAATGAAATTTTCAAGAAAACTTTGAAACTTTTATTTTCACAATCGGACGTTCGAATCACGTCAAACCAACTCTGTTTCTCACCAAATTTGATAGACAAGTCATAAATGTACTATTGGACCTATACCGGGATCCGGAACCATTACGTACCCGATATCCAAAAGCCAAACATCGGTCAAACATTTCAAGTTCATTAAGCCTTAAACTTTCAAATTTCTATAAAATGCGATAATTTGGGCTAGGGACCTCCGAATTTAATTCCGGGCATATGCCCAATTCCCAAGTCATGATACAGACCCACCCCGATCGTCAAAACACAAATTCGAGTCAGATTGCTCAAAATGTTGACCAAAGTCAACTAAAGTGGATTTAAGGCAAAATTTCATTTTTTCCTCAATTTTTAACATAAAAGCTTTTCGGAAAGACGCCAGACTGAGCACGCAAATCTAGGAAGGCTAAAACAAGATTTTTAAGGCTTAGGAACACAGAATTCAATTTCAAAACATAAGATGAACTATCGGGTCATCACATTTTCCACCTCTAAAACAATCGTTCGTCATCGAACTGACATAGAAAAGTACCTGAACTGGTGAAAAGGTGGGGATATCTACTCCGGATGTACGACTCGGACTCCCAAGTAACTGCCTCGATGGGCTGACCTCTCCATTTCAATCGAACTGAAGGATAACTATTCGACCTGAACTGACGATCTTGCCGGGCTCCTCCTCGTAAGTCAAATCCTTGTCCAACTGGACAGAGCTAAAATATAATACATGGGACGGATCGCCGTGATAATTCTGGAGTATGGACACATGAAACACCGGATGAACTGTTGATAACCCCGGTGGCAACGCAAGCCTGTAAGCCATCTCTCTCACTCTCTCCGGAATCTCAAAGGGCCCGATATACCTAGGGCTCAACTTGCCCTTCTTTCTGAACCTTATTACACCCTTCATGGGTGATACCCAGAGCAACACTCTCTCCCCGACCAGGAATGCAACATCACAAACTCTACGGTCGGCATAACTCTTCTACCTGGAGTGAGTTGTGTGAAGCCGATCCTGAATAATCTTGAACTTATCCAAGGCATAATGTACCATATCTGAACCCAAACAACCGAGCCTCTCCTGGCTCGAACCACCCAACTGGCGACTGGCACCGCCTACCGTATAATGCCTCATAGAGAGCCATCTGAATGCTTGACTGATAGCTGTTGTTGTAGCAAACTCTGCAAAGGGAAAGAACTGATCCCACGATACTCCGAAGTCTATAACACATGCATGGAGCATATCCTCTAATATCTTAATAGTGCACTCGGGTTGTCCGTCCATCTGAAGATGAAACAATGTGCTCAACTCAATCTGCGTGCCCAACTCACGATGTACTGCCCTCCAGAAGTGAGAGGTGAACTGCGTACCTCAATATGAAATGATAGACATGGCACACCGTGAAGACGGACGATCTCGCGGATGTAGATCTCAACTAACCGCTCTAAAGAATAGGTAACTACCACCGGAATGAAATGAGCCGACTTGGTCAGCCTGTCCACAATGACCCAAACTGCATCGAACTTCCTCTAAGTCCATGGGAGTCTACCACGACCCAAAATCTAACCATGGTCGTGATGACGCCTATCGTGTTACAAGGCAAGCCTATTTCCCAAAATATTACTACTAATTTGATTATAAGAATTTAATAAAACATTTCCAATAATTTAATTCCTAATAAACTAAACCAACTATAAATATAATAAAGAAAATACGGAAGCAAGCCCCAAACATCAGGGTGTCACTAAGTCATGAGCGTCTAAATATATGAGCTAAGATATNTTAATGATAAAAATACACTTGTTATGTGCTTAATGGAGTTTATTTTATGTGTAGGTGAATTGGAGATGGAAACGGAGCTAAAGGGATGCAAATACGTCGAAAATACGCAAAAGGAGACGCCCGGGCGATAGCCGGGCGTTTGCTCCCTAAAGTCTGGCACCCCCTGGCGTTAGGGGGGCGTTTTCCCCATAAAGCCCGGTACCCCCTGGCGTTAGGGGGGCGTTAGGGCCCTAATGCCAGGCCTGCCCTGGCTTTAGGGG
>ML417931.1:39777-83069 GCA_005239525.1 Nicotiana knightiana | reverse complement strand
CTTTTCTGCTCCTAGAACCCCACAGCAAAATGGGGTTGTTGAAAGGAAAAATAGAACTCTTGATGACATGGCAAGAACCATGCTTCTATCTAGAAAACTACCTCACAGTTTCTGGGCTGAATCAATAAACACTGCTTGTTAGATAATCAATAGATGCATGACCAGACCTCTGGTAGAGAAAACTCCCTATTAATTACTTAAAGGGAGAAAGCCCAACATATCCCACTTTAGGGCTTTTGGATGCAAGTGTTTTGTACATAATAATGGCAAAGATTCCCTAGGAAAATTTGACCCCAGAAGTGATGAGGGAGTATTCTTTGGATATTCATCACATAGAAAAGCTTATAAAGTATATAATAAAAGAACTATGTGTGTAGAAGAAAGTGTAGATGTTGTCTTTGATGAAACTAACACTCTTGCTTAGAGACCGGAACCAAAAGATGAGGAGCTTGGACTGGTGAGAAGCAGTGATCACATTGAAGCAAACATGGAAGGTGGAACAGGTGATAGACCAGGTTCAACTACCCCAAGCAACACGATAGGGGGAATTCAACATATGTAACCTGGCACTGATCCTGCTCCACAGCAACAAGACATCATGGAATTGTCTAGGAATGAACAGCTGGTACTCAAACCACACAGATATCAGAGTTCTCACCCTCTTGAGAACATCATAAAAGATTTGACATCTGGAATCAAAACAAGATCATCCTTGAAAAATCTGTGTGCGTTTGATGTCTTTCTATCCATAATCGAACCAAAGAACATTGGGGAAGCCCTACAAGATGCTGATTGGGTAAATTCCATGCAAGAAGAGCTGAATCAGTTTGAAAGAAGTCAAGTATGGCACTTGGTACCCAGGCCACTAGACAGATCATTGATTGGCACCAAGTGGGTCTTCAGGAACAAGCTCGATGAGGATGGAACTATTACAAGGAATAAGGCAAGACTAATTTTTCAAAAGGATAATCAAGAAGAAGGAATTGACGATGAAGAGACCTTTTCCCCTCTGGCAATACTGGAGGCAATCAGACTTCTTATAGAATTTGTTGCACACATGGAATTCACTCTTCATCAGATGGATGCTAAGAGTGCCTTTCTCAATGTCTAACTGAAGGAAGATGTATTTGTCAAGCAACCTCCAAGTTTTGAAAGCAAGGAGTCACCTGACCACGTATAAAAACTCGACAAGGCTCTATATGGTCTCAAACAAGCACCAAGAGCATGGTACGAATGATTATCAAAATTGCTGCTAGAACATGGGTATAAACGAGGCAAAATTGACAGTACCTTGTTCTTAAGGAAAAAGGGTAAGGATCTCCTGGTTGTGCAAATATACGTGGATGATATTATATTTGGGGCGACTTCTGAAAAATTGAGCAAGGAACTTGCTATGCTTATGGGGAGTGAGTTCGAGATGAGTATTGTGGGTGATCTAAACTTCTTCTTAGGCTTGAAAATCAAGAAAATTCAAATGGAACAATGATCCACCAACAAAACTATGTGAAAGAATTGCTTAACAAGTTTAAAATGGAAGAATCAAAGGAAATAGACACTCCCATAGTCACAGCTACAAAATTGGATATGGATGAACCTGGTTCATCTGTTGATCAGAAGCTATACAGAGGGATGATTGGGTCTCTATTATATCCCACTGCCAGCAGACCTGATATTGTGTTCAGCGTGGGACTGTGTTCTAGGTTTCAGAAAAATACAAAGGAGTCCTACCTCAATGCAGTGAAGAGAATTTTGAGATATTTGAAAGGCACCACTTATTTGTGCCTTTGGTATCCTAAAGGTAGTAATTTCGACCTTGTAGGATATGCCGATGTTGATTATGCAGGTTTCCTGGTTGACAAAAGTACTTCATGTATGGCTCACTTTCTGGGTTCATGCCTTGTGTCTTGGGCTACCAAGAAATAAAATTCAGTAGCCTTGTCTACTGCTGAGGCTGAATATGTGGCTGCAGCCTCCTTCTATGCTCAGTTGTTATGGATCAAGCAACAACTCATGGACTTTGGTATAGATGTGGGATGCATTCCTAATTTCTGTGATAACACTAGTGCCATTAGTATGACGAAGAACCCGGTTCATCATAATAGAACTAAGCACATAGATGTTAGGCACCACTTCCTAAGGGATAACTATGAAAAAGAAATGATCTCAATTGAATTTTGTGCTACTGATCAATAAATTGCATATATCTTTACTAAAGCACTGAGTAGGGAGCATATTGAGAGAAACGGGCTTGAATTAGGGATGATTAAAATCATCTGATTGAAAAAATAAATTAAAAAAAAATGAAAAAAAAAATTTGGCTAGAAACACTAACATAGATAATCAACCAGTCTAATCATGCTCAGCATCATGACTTTACTGCCATACTCTCTTACCATGTGTTAATATGATTCCTTGGTTGCTAATAATGTTTCTATATCTTTGTAAATTGAGGCAAATTAAGGACTTCAACACGATGAAACTGGTTCATCTCTGCTGGTTCATCTGACTGACAAGGTACGTGCTCATCTCCATACAATTATTGAACTAATTATAGTCACACGTGAGCAGGATTCTAACTATATTTGGTTCATTTCAAAGTCCTTGTACTAATCCCTAAACGAACCCGTTCCAAGAAGTCACACCATTAGTCTTCAAACCCAAAAACTGATCACTCTTTATTTTCTTCCTAAACTTCACTCATAATCATGTCTTCACCACCATCTGCTTCATATTTTCATCATCAAATCGTGATTACGATGGAGGGAACTATGAATCAGATTCAAATTCTCCATCGGTATACAGTTCTCAATCTTTAGAAAAAACTACAACCCCTGAAACTCTCCTATTCCTGAAAACCCTCCTGTTCCAGAACCCACATCTGAACTTAACCCAGCCCCTCGTGGTCATCGTGTAAAGGTTCTTGCCAGAAAATCAGTGGCTTCTGGGTCACGTGCAAAATTCATGGAAGCAATTCTGCAGGCTGAAAAGGATAAGAACTCTGAATCATCAAATGAATATTTTAAATCAGCCAACGATGATGAAGCACCTGGTTCATCAAATTCTGAACAAGATAATCTTGAGGCAATTTCTGAGTCATCTAATGCTGAGAATAGGTTTCTTCTGGTTGGGTCGATAGTGGATGTTGAAGTGCCTAGTAGGCAAACAAAATCAACAAAAGGTAAAGTTCTTGAGGGAAAGGGATTTGGGGAGGATGGTACTACATTGACTATTTATGGTCCCATTCCTGAAAAGGTTGGAGAAGATGTCATAGAGATAGAGGGAAGTGTAGTCGAGGAAGCAGTGGCAGGTCTAGCAAGCTTGAAGAAAGGAGCAGATGAACCGGGTTCATCTGGGGATAAAACGTTGGCTGAAAGGCTAAGGAAACTGGGGGAGTCCTATAACCCCAAGAAAAGAAGAACTCAGAAGTCCAAGAAGGCTTCTAACCTAGCTCCTTCCAAGAAGAGGAAAACTTCTATAGTTGCTGATGCTCCTGTTCCTAAGGTGCGTGCTACACGTAGTGCTGTGAGAGAGGAAGAAGAACTGTTTGAGAAGGCTCTTCTTGAGAGCAAGAAAAAGAGAGCTACAAAGGGAAAGGCTAAAGTGGGAGAGCCTGTGGAGACTGTTGTTGTTGAAGAGGATACGATGGACCTGGTCCATCATGAGGAGCAGACTGCTCCTGTTGTGGTTGAGGCACCAAAATCAAAAAGGGCTAAGACTTCTTCAAAGAAGTCAGCTAAAGTGTCTGCCATACCTACAAGAACCCTTAAAAAGACCAGGTCCAAGGCAAGAAAGTGAAGGTTGTTGAGAAAGATGTTGATTAAGAGTGGAGTGGAGAAGATGAAGGGGAAGTTGGTGAACTGACTGACAGAATCACCTTGTTTGGTAAAAGAATAATTCTGAAGGGAAAGTTGGTGAAGGATCTTGAGGAACCTGGGATGAGATACCTGCTGGACACACTGGATGTTCACGGGTGGAAAAACATGGTCATTCACATTGAAGGAAGATTGGCTAGAGCTGAACTGGTGGATTTCATAGGTAATGCAGTGGTCAAGGACGGCAGGGTCACTACCACAGTCAAAGGAATTCAAGTCTCCTTTGATGCTAAAGAACTGGTGGAACTATGCACATTCCTGCTGAGAGATACGAGGATTACACTAGGCAAAGATGACCTAGTTTGGATGGGATGGCCTCAGCAATCAATATTACCAGATTCTTCAGTGAAAATGAAAGGGAAATTGAACCCAGGCCAGTCTACAAAAGTGAAATGAAGCCAGAACACAAGTTGCTCTTTGAGTTTGTCATTAAGTTCGTGCTGCAAGACAAGAACAAAGGCACATAGCCAACTATATGGATTTGACCTTGATGAAATGTTTGTATAGGGGTAAGCAGATAAATTGGCCAGCTTTCATCATCCAACTCTTGGACAGAGTTGTGAATGGAACAAAAGCACATGCAATCCCATATGGCTTTATTCTGACTATTGTGCTTGCTCTTTTTGGTGTTCCTGTGAAAAAGGCTGAGATGGCTACTGCCAAGGACTATTTTGGGAAGGATACTTTGCTGACTTTCGATTATACTGTCAATGTTCCTGCAGATGAACCTGATTCATCTAGGAAGCAGCCTGTCAATAGCAAAGTTAGAACTCTGGTGCAGGAAAGCAAGTTCAAGGATATGGAAATCCTTCATTTGAAGTCTCGTTTGATTGAGGTTAAAGCTGAGCGAAATGCTCTCAGGGCTGAATTAGAGAAAGAGAAGGAAAAGAACGAGGGTGTTCTTAATCAGATGCTTTCTCTTCTACAAACCAAGACCACAACCTCCTCTACACCTTCCCATCCTTAGGCTGTCCAGAGCTTCCAAAACCCCTCTTTACACTAGCTGTTCTGTTTCTTTTATTTTTATTCTGTTTTGCTCATGGTTAGGGCTGTTTTTGTTTTGTTTGTATGGTGTTTGATGTACGTTTCTAATCAATGAACTTTTGATGTTTTGTTATTGACTTATCTCAATTTCTTAGATAACTTACATTTATTGGTTTCTTATGATGAGTAATCATGTTTGCACCTACAGTTGCCTCAATAGCCATGAGTAATTGTTAACCACACTGGTGAGTTTATCATTTTGCAAAATTTTCGATGATGCCAAAAGGGGGAAGAAAAGTGCTTTTATATTTCAAGTGATATTTATAACCTAATGAACGTGGTTTCTCTATGATAAATGCTTAAAGAACATTCAAAGTGTTTGAGTTGTATACAGGGAGAAGCACAGAGTTTGTCATCATCAAAAAGGGGGAATTTGTTGACCCAAGTCACTGCATAGTTTTGAAGATTGACAAATGTCTGACTAGTTGAACCAGGTCCATCAAAGCATACACACTTGACCTGACGCGTTGGCACGGAAACCTTATATGCATAGGTGATGAATGCGATTGTGAAGTATCAATGAACAAGGAGAGTGTCTTCTAATGCGAAAAGGTTGCAAATTGATAAGAGAAAAGAAGTTAAATTCATCAAGGACAGTAACAAAGGAAGGAAGTTGAGTTTGATACGAACTTGTTCTCCCAGGTAGAGTCGTACCAGAACTGAACGACACACTCAACAACTGACTTTATAAATAATTGAAGTATTCTTGCTTGAATCAAGAACGCACAAGTGCAGAAGTGAATCAAGAGCTGAAAGAAAAATTCCCAGATATTTTGCAAGCAGAATTATTGTGCGACACAAAGGCTACAGACCAGCTAGAAGAACCAGTTCCATCTGTATCATTGAGTCTAGTTGGTTGTAGTAGGAGTTTTAATATTGTATCTTTTCAGCTTTCATAGAAGCAATTGTAATAGGTACGCATTGTTCAAGTTAGAGTTAACTTGAAGCTTGTAGAAATTAGCTAGGGGCTAGTTACTACAAAGGGATTAGAGTTAGTCCTAGGATTACAAAAGAGTTTATTTGTAAGCCCGTTTGACTCAGAGTTTTAGTGAAGAGTTTGAGAAAATCCTACTGAGGAGTAGGTCGTGATTTTTTCACCTTTTGAGCCAGGTGTTTTCCACGTAAAAATCTCTGTGTTTTTACATTATTGCTTTTATTATTCCGCAACAGTAGAAATTGAAACACCAAGAAGAACCAGGTTCTTCTAGAGAGACAACACTCAAAAATTGGGTACCACACAAAGCAACCTATCTTCTTGTGTGGTATTGACGTCTAAAACATCAGGAGGGATCAACCAACTTCTTCACATAGGAAATGAAAACAAAGTAAATTAAATTTACCATGATTTTTGGCCCTCCACCCGTACTTAAGAGCCAGTTCTTTCCATAATCGAGTCTCGGGCATCGTAACGTCCAAGATCTTCTAAATTCACATGTCCAACCCTTTTACTACTGGTGGGATCCATCGAGTCGATATAACATACGAAGGTTGAAGGATCAATACAGGCATGAAAGAATATTTAGTAAGAGAAAATATATTAAAAAGAAATCTTACGAGTACGATTCCAAGCGATCGGAAAGGATGATGTCGTTGACGGAATGATATTATTGGTGGCAATTGAAACGAACCATTCCATCCACCCATGGTCGTTATCATCATTCATGCTAATCAACAGAGCATGGTGGCCACGTTTGCAGAGGTTTATCATACCTCCCCGAAAAATCTTGGGGGAATAAAGATTCATCGTACGAGCTAATGATATCTCTTCCCAGTTTCCCGACACATGCGTCGAAGGCAGACAACCGTCCTCCATACTGAAGGGCTTACCTGTTCCATGCACACTTGGTAGCGAAGGAAAAACTTCACAATCATGGGATCAAGCTCTCCGCTCAAAAAAAGCACCCAAAGTTAAAGGAAACATATAAAAATATGTAAATATTTCCCTGGGAAGGGTCACTCGCACCGATAGGTCAGGAGCAATGATGTCCGATTCATGACATCGGCAGTCTTCCTTCACAGTTGGAATACTGGAAGGACGAGTGGAAGAAGGATACGTACTAACAACCCATGTACGAGAGTTAGCAGTAGGAAATTTTTCTTCAAAATCCTTTGTGGTGTTAAGTTTCCTTGGGATGATGGAACCTACCATCGGAGGAGCAGAGTCCTCCATTTTGCTCTTGCCTTTTGAAGAAATAGCACGTTTTGAAGCCATTGGAATAGAAGGAAGGAAAATTTCTGGTTCGAAGAGGATTAGAGAAAAGTTGGGAAATAATGATGCAAGTTAAGTTTGAGAAATTATGAAGTACATAAGAGGAGGATGATGCGTATAAGTAAATTTTTGGCAGCTAAATTCATGGACATGATTACCTCGATAAAAGGAAAAAGTTATGCTAAAAACGCGTGTTCGGAGCATTAAATGCGGAGAGATGTGCGTCTAATCAACCGTCAAAATACTGGAGAGGGAGTTATAGTAATTCCAGCCAAAAGAAGTATTTATACCAATTTCCCGGTAACACAAGATTGTGTNGGGGGGGGGGGGGGGGGGGGGGGGGTTATCTGTATAGGAAAAAATGTGACATAACACGTGGCCGCTTAAAGGAAGGACACGTGGAACCCAAGATGGGGGGCCACCGGACATAGCTATTCCGCTTGTCACGTGAAGGAATAACGATCATAAAAGGAGTATTGAATGCTTTAGGCCCTGTAACATTTAATACAAAATATTTTGCAGCATTAAGGAGGATGACCCGTTACAAGGAATTTGGCATTTATGTCTAATGTTATATCTTCATCAGTGACCCTTATAATTGACATTAAAGAAACGCATGATCCTAGGACTTCTTTCCCTAGACATAGCTATATAAATAGGGAGCTTAGTTATCATTGTAAAAGATACAAATTTTATGGCTAACTTACACTACATTCTATGCATAATTTTAATACAATTTTGCTTTCTCGCTTTTTGATCTCATCATTATTGTGCCCCGAAAACCCTGTTTTCGGACTCGTCAGCTCTGTCATTTCATCTACATTTTAAGGGTAAGTATTTTATATTTCATCTGTTATTTCGCTATTTTTTTAAATCAAATTAATTCACTTGTCTAGAAACCACGAACAAATTCAATTATACCATTTTACGGGTAAACATACATATTCAATAAAAAATTTAAGACAAATACATTACTAAGGATTTTAGTGGATGGATATGGTCCATCCATAGCTAGCTAGCGATTTCTGGTTCAAGCCTGATAATGAAAAAAATTATTGTAGAAAATAGTACTTTTTCATTTTATTAGCCTTACGTGGTATGAATCTGGATTAAGTGCCATGCAATTACCGAACAACAAGTCAGAAACCAAGAAAACTCCAGCCAGACTGCTTTTTTTTTTCTTTTTCAGCTGGACTATTAAGAGAAATGCAGGATAAGACTGCGTACAATAGAGTCGGATCCCACACATAGCGAGTGCTTAGTGCACCGGGCTATTTTTTTAGGTGGGCTGCTAAGAAATAAGTGGGTAGATGGACAGTAGATACCACTATTTATAAGCTTCCATACTGTCATAATTTGCTTAAATCATCTCCATATCATTTCCACTCCTTTAAAGAACTAAAAACAAAACGAGAAGGGAGAGGTGGTGTTTTGGAGAAGATATATACATAAACAGATAATATTACATAACATATATATATATTTACACATATATATTTTTTCAAAGAGAGAATATGGGGATAGTTGGAGAAGAAGATGTTAAGATTCGTAGTGTTTCTTCTCATGATCAAGAAAAAGAGCTTGATGCTGGTGCCCTCTTTGTTCTTAAATCCAAAGGTAATATATTTTTATATCTCTATTCTGTATTTCCATATTTCATATGTATATGTCTTCCCTTTCTTTCTTTGTTGTTTTCTTACATTTGCAAATTGGTATGCTTTATTTCCCATCCCTTGTAATTCTCCTTCTGCTTAGATTGTATCGGTTTGATTTTCTTCCTTCTGTTTTTGTTTTCTTATTTTCTTTTTTTTTTCTTTTTTTTGTAAATGTATAGGGAGTATTAGCGAAGCTGGTAAAATTGTTGTCATATGGCCATGAGATCATGAGTTTGAGCCGTTGAAACAGTCTCTTGTAGAAATACAGAATAATACTGCGTATAATAGATCCTTATGATCCGACCTTTCTCCGGACCTCATATATGGCTGGAGTTTAGTGCACCGAGATGTCCTTTTTAATTTTTGTAGTTGTATCGATTTGACTCAAACTTCTTTTCTTTAAGTTTACTGTCTGCAATTCGATGTCTATTTCCAACCAATCCCTTCAAACAAGCTGAACATTGTACTTTTCAATTAATAGAAAAATCATCACATAACTAAAATATTCTTTAACACTATTGTAATTAGTGTCATATTATAATTGGAACAAGATAGACAGAATTTAAAAGTTTCAAACTTTCTTGTTTTATGTTGGGGGTTCTTTTGGCCCTTACTCTGATTCCATATATTACTGTAGTCCTACAACTATTATCAATTATTAACGTGCTAAAGCTTTAAACTTTGATGGTCAAAGACAAAGAATTAAGGAATTAATTTATAAATATGCCGTTTTCTATGACATGAAATGTTAACTGATAGGATATGATCTTGTTGAGGCACGTACTTATTATTGCTGTCATATATTATACCTACTCAATTAATTTCTTTTATGAAACTTCCAATGGATATCCTCAATATAGTGGTTGTGGCATTTGAAAACAAACTTTTTAAAATTATCTAAATATTTGAATCCCCTTTAAAATAAGAGAAGTACACGTTCAAATCTCAAGTGGTGCATATTATTATTTTTATTACTTTTCTTATAAGAATTTATGGCTCTGCCATTACCTCCATATATATATATATACCTGACAAAAAAAACTATCAAACACAAAATAGATGAACTTATTATATAAAACAAGCAAGAATATAATTTATAAAACTTGATTCGTGACCTTTAGTTATACCAAGAAATTTATAGTTTAAAAAAACAAATAGTTTAATTCTATCGAGGTACTTGAGAATCTTAGCAGAACTTCATAGTTTATTCTTGACCAGCTTGATTCGAGTTGGCTAGAGTTCTTGCCACAACTAGTCCATTAGATTTTTCCTCGAATTTATTTGTTATGAAAGTCAAAAAACTATTAAAGTGGGACAACTTTTAATAAACTTCACGTCTTCGCCTAGTCCCACACTGAATTTAATGCCCTATCAGGCGAATTGTCAAGTTCAATTTTTCTGTTTTATTTTTTGTCTTATTTTAATTTTTCCATCGTCAAACTTAGCTAAGCTAATCGTCAATATTGTTGACTGTCTTACCAAGTTATTTTAAGGAAACGTCACAAACTCCCCTCACCCCTCCTCCCCCAACAAAAACAAAAAAATTAAATGTTAGTACGTATAGCGTGGAAACGCAAAAATGTAAGATGAAGTTGTACGATCGATCCTTGTAGTCTAATCTTTTTTCGGACCTCGCGTATGGCAAGAGCTTAGTTTACCAGGCTGTCTTTTTTATGTGTAGCGCCAATATTTCGTTTTGAAGTCAGTTTCCTATTAAACGGGAATTAAGGTTTTAATTTTGTGAGCATATATACGAAATTGTTTTGCAGGATCATGGGTGCATTGTGGTTACCACTTGACAACTTCAATAGTAGCTCCTCCTTTGTTAAGTCTTCCTTTTGCCTTTGTTTCACTTGGATGGTGGGGTGGAATCCTGTGTTTGGTGATCGGAGCTCTGGTCACATTTTACTCATATAACCTCTTGTCTAGGGTTCTCGAACACCATGCTCACCTAGGCCGCCGCCATCTCCGGTTCCGTGACATGGCCAATGACATTTTAGGTACGTAAAGAAATATTTAAATTTTTACACTTTCAAATCATCTAAAATTTTAATACGAATTATTGTGTATATAATAAGTGCAGAATAGTTACGTAAAAATAAGGTAATTTAATCTACAACGATACATAAACATATTTCTTCATTCGGTATAAATTAAAAACATTTTAGGTATGTAACGGGGTTTACACCTTTGAACTTTTATAATAGACGTATAAAAAGTTTATGCTTTCAGGTCATCTAAAATTCAGTTACGTAACTATTGTATGTAGTAAATACATAAAATTAACCTAAAAATAAGTAAGCTACAACAATACATAAACATATTTCTTTAATGTATTAAATTTAAATCCGATATTTATCTGTTTTATATCATATGATAAATGTAGAAAAGAAAAACTAGAAATTTGTATGTTGTTTCCTATTTATGTGATGTGATGTACTTTAAGGAACCAGAAAAAGAATTCAATTGGTGGGGTCATTGCGACTTGCGAGTCATTGGTGTGTGATTAAGAAATTGAGTTATTGCCAGAATAAAATTTAATAATTTTTATAGTATTTGAAGATTTGCAAAAAAGAACTATTGATACAAGTAGGATTATTCTATATGAAAAAAGTCGTTCTCAAAATTTATTGTAATTGATAAACTGTGTTTTCACATTTGATAAAACGATATTGCACTTTTTGAGCCTAGATTTTCTTTTGAGCAGCCACCAAATTTGAAGAGTCATGCTTATCAATTTATTAATCTTCATGAGCTATTAGCTATTGTGATTAAAAAAGGTTTTATAGTAAGTTACACTTGATCAATCGTAATTTTAAATTAGATTTTTACAATTATTAATCAGAATGACTTAATTTAAACTACGATTGTTTGAGCGTCAGAGGAACGAAGAATAAACTGTAAATCTTAGTTCTCGAAAGCGAATGAATCAGTCTTCCTTATAGGTCTTTCTTCCCTTTGTTGTCTCGTTATATGGTTATGAATAATCTTTATATCATAAGTTAGTTTTTGAGATTTGTTGTTTTAAATATGTAATCAGAATAAGACTCGTGCGTTGATTTTATTAACAGACTTTAGCCCCCACCTGTATTTAGCTCGATCATTTTCCGTTGCCCAAATCTTTTCTTTTTCTTCCTTTCACGTCTTTATCTTTGGGCCCATAATTGCCACTTGATTGTAGAATTTTCTAATGAAATTAGTGATCCCCGAGTGTTTGACAATTTGCAGATAAAGTTGAAGTGTTCGTCCTTCATAAAGCTTCAATTAAAGAAAAAAATAACTTATAATATAGTCGATATCAATTGATAGGAGTAAGTTTAGTTATATTAGTATGTTTACTTTAATTACATCTAATAACTTTTAAAGTCTTTTATTAAGTCATTTATATGTCATATTTTTCTCGGACTAAGATGAGTATAAATGAAGCGATATGAACTATGGTAATTTTTATAACGAACCTAATTTGCTTGTGATGAGACGGAATAATTATTATTGTAATTGTAATGTAAAGTTGAAATCCTTTTCTCGTACTTGTTTGCCCAATGGGTTTCAAGCACTTGTAAGCCAAATTAATGCTAGTAATTAATAACCAATTTGCAAACAGTATCGAATATCCTTAATTCTTCTGACACAGTAAGACTACATTTTAAATTACTATCAAATGTATATACTCTATAAACCTTCAATTTGTTGTTGCAGTGCTAGCTCAGATACCATGATAAAAAATGGAGCCTAACTAAAGGAGGCTGCAACTTGCAGAGCATTAGATATGGAACACAAATTTATATATAAAATTTACAAAAATTATAATAACAAATAATAAAATAAACCCGTAATTTAAAATTGTAACGAATTCAATACAAATAATTTTATAGGTTGAACTTGAACCAATACATCTTGAATTCTAGATCCATGTCTAAGTCTAACTCAACCCAAAAAAATTAGCTCATGAGTTGAGAAAATGTCACGACCCGAAATCCCACCTTCAGGCCGTGATGGCGTCTAACGTTGAACCCGCTAGACAAGCCAACGTTACTGGTTATTCTGATTTATTCCTTTTCTATTTAGTATTTAAAAGTGATATACAAGAACAAATAGAAATAAGAATGCGGAAGATAAGAACCTCAACAACTTATATAATAAATGTTACGAAATTTCCTTAAACATACCCCCAGAACTGGTGTCACAATTTCACGGACAGTCTAAGATTTACTAAAAACATGAGTCTGAAATAAACAAGTGTAGCTGGACTACCTTGGTGTCGCCGTGGACTGAAGGATACTCCCTCTCTCAATGTCCACTGGGTCCGGCTCCGTAATCTACACAACATAAAGAAGTGCAGGTGTAGCATCAGTATAACCGACCCCATGTACTGAGTAAGTGCCGAGCCTAACCTCTACGAAGTAGTGACGAGGCTAGGACACGACAAACAATATCACTTGTGCAGTTTAAATAAATATAACAGAAAATAACCACAAGAAATAAACAGTAAGTACAATAACGGGAAAANTATTCCGTACAATAACGGGAAAACATGCTGGGGAAAAGGGATAGCAAATACTGAAATGACGGAACGAAGCAACAGTCCAAATATCCGAAAATAATAACGGGAATTGACAACATGAATTAAACAGTGAAGAGAAACGGCACGGCATGTCCCCTCGTGCATATTTTTAGCTTAACACGACACGGCATGTCCCCTCGTGCATAACAATATAAAATATCGCACGGAATGTCCCCTCGTGCATAAACAACATAAACATGGCACGGAATGTCCTCTCGTGCAATAAACATCACAATCACGGCACGGAATGTCCCCTCGTGCATATATATATCATCAACACGCCACGGAATGCCCCCTCATGCATAAACAACATAAACATGGCTCGAAATGTCCCATCGTACATAAAACATCACAATCACAGCACAAAATGTCCCCTCATGCATAATAACATAAAACAATAGTTGGCATGAAAATCGACAAATAAGAAACCTTAAATGTACGGAATAATCAACATGAATAATACCGTCCCGGCAAGGGACACAGCTATAACCAATCCTACACATGTGTATAATCCAACATAATGTTCCTCAACTACTCAATAATACCCACATCTAAGAATTTCCACCAAATGAATAGCTATCAAATTGATATTAAACCCATAAACATAGTAAAACCCAATAAATATCATATAATTGTAAATTTTCGACTCACGGTCATGCTTGACAACAACATATAGGTACTCTTCACTTCACCTATACATTGGACAAGGAATAAACACGTAGAAATTAGGACTCAATACCTATTCCCTCAAGCTAAGGTTAGGCCAAACACTTACCTCGGTTCCAAGAATGAAAATCAAGCCTCTACCACCGCTTTTTCTCTCGAATCCAACTCCGAAATAATCATATCTAGACATAATCGACTCAATAATATCAATAATTATTCAACAATTCAATTCCAAAGCCTAATTATAGATTTCCCAACATTCTTCCAAAATTTCTAAAATTCGACCCTGGACCCGCTTGGTCCAAACACGAGGTTCGAACCAAAATTCGATCACCCATTCCCCCATGAGCCCGAATATAAAATTTATTTTAAAATCCGACCCCAGAATGAGGTCAAATTCTCAAAAATTCAAAAAAATCCCTTACTCTACCCAAATCCCTAATTTTTCTACCTTAAATCTCATGTTTTAGGCCTAGAAATCTAATGTGTGTTGATAAATATTAAAGGAAATGAGTCTAGGATTACAAACCTATGAAGTTGTGGTGAAGTTTTCTTGCAAAAATCGCCCAAGATGAAGAGGAGAAGAAGAAATTATGAAATTTAGGTCTAATCCCGTAATGGGTTCTGTTTTTAGACTTTAAAAATGACTGGGCGACTTATACCTACGCGATCGCGAGGATGGGAATGCGATCGCATAGTGGTCAGGATTCCAGGCTTCGCGATCGTGGATGCCTAATTGCGATCGCATAGTACAACTACCCAGTCCCCCTCCAGCTATCTTATCCTCCTATGCGATTGCAACTACACCTATGCGATCGCATAGTGCAACAGTCTCCCTTCTCCCCCTCCCCCCTCACACTACTATGCGATCGCATAGTGTTAAACACCAGACACCAGAAAACTCATTTTACACCAGATTTTTTTATGTTTTTGCACTCCGACACTTACCCGAAACTCACTCGAGCCCTACGGACTTATTCAAGTAATCAAAACACCAAAATAACATCATAAACATCAAATTAGACCTCAAAATCAATGAAATTCTTTTAAATTTCCAAAACTTCTAAATTTTCCATTTTCGATCCGAATCACGTCAAACTAAGTCCATTTCCCACCAAATTTCATAGATAACACATATAAAACATATTGAACTTGTTCCGAGCTCCGGAACCATAGTACGAGCCTGATAACACATGTTTCACATCAAATTTCATTTTCAAAAGCCTTTATATTTTTCAGAAAATAATTTTCTTTGAAAATTCATTTCTCGGACTTGGGACCTCGGAATTCGATTCTGGGAATACGCCCAAGTCCCATATTTTCCTACGGACCCTTCGGGACCGTCAAATCACGGGTCCGGGTCCGTTTACCAAAAATCTTGACCCAAGTCAACTTTACTCAAATAATTAATGTAAAATCATCATTTAATCAATTTTTCACTTAGCGGCTTCCCGGCTACACGACCGGGCTGCGCACGCATATCGAGGTGAGATAAAAGAAGGCTTTCATGGCCTCGGAACACGTTTAGCTAAAATTACACGGAATGGCCTTTTCGGTCATCACAGAAAAGTTACCAAACCAAACCACTTGTATCGGGTTATTAAATTTAAATACCAAACCAAATCAATAATAGTCAATTTTTTTAATCTCGATCTTTTTCGGGTTTTTTCGGTTTATTTTTTCATAAAGTCTTCATAGCACAAAACGTAAAATTTGTGCTCCAAATATTTCTTTAATTCTCGTAAGACAGAACTATATAAGGTGTGTTTTAATAAAATAACATAAATATGAGATGAATCATGGCATTGTACTAAAATATTCAACAATAAATATAATAAAATCACATAAAATAATATATAAGCCATAATGAAAACAAACATAATTTAAAATTACGACTGATAAATATTATTATTTACATGGTTAACTACTAAAAGAAAAATAAGTAATACATTTTATCTGCACTATGAAAAAACTAAAAAAATAGATATCCAACACTATTTTCATTCATAGTACAATTGAATTTAATGTCTTTTATTAGCATTAGTATTGATTTAGGATTTATTAGGGTTACTACTAATATTTATGGACTATAAAACTTATTGGAGCATCCAAAATTATAAGTCCAAACTTGAAATAATACGTTAAGAGATAAAAAAAATGAAAAAGCTTAAGAATATTTATAAAATACACTACAATATTTTTTTTTATGTATTAAATATATTTAAAACTTGTATACATATAATGTGGGTTGGCTTGGTTTCGGTTTGACTTTTTTTTAGTTAAAACCAAACCAAACCAAATCATATATGGTCGAGTTTTTATTTCCAATACCAAACCAAATCAAACAAACTATAGTCGAATTTTTTTCTGTTTGACTTGGATTATCGGGTTGGTGCGGTTTCTCGGTTTCATTTGTACACCAATTTACGGGTTGGACCTTGTAATAGGCCAAAAATTGTAACTAGTACATCCATTCTTGATGATAAAAAATTGAAATGTCCTCGTTTTCTCAATGAAAGAAATGGATTGAACATTAAATGGTGAGGAACCTATCCCAATTAAGACATAGTCCATCCCTCTTAATTAACATGCACAACTAAAAATTCTAATCGCTTTAAGACAATTGCTCAATAATTCGTTGAACGGGGGAAACAGAAAGTATACAAACTTCTAACATTTTACTTTTCATAGGAAATTATGTGAACGAAAGGGGTAGGAGCAGAAAAAAAAAGATTCCTGAATTTACATTAGAAGAAAAAATTAACATAACACAAATTATTAAAGGCAAGTTACACATTTGACCGGTCACCAAAAATAATTATATTCGCTAGTCAAATATACAAAAAAAGATATACTTATTATCTATAAAACACAAATATACAGTTATTATTTATGGGACCGGCTTGACAGTGTAATTTTCCTAATTATTAATGCACAGAAAACAAGATAAGCGATGTAGTAATTTTTTTTATCATTCCAACTTCGTATACCTGTATCAAACTAGTGCATATTTTCGTGAAAGCTAGCTCTTATGTATTTATTTATTTATTGGTATTTGTCTGGACTTATCCTATACTGATGAAATATTACAGGACCAAGGTGGGGTAAATATTATGTGGGACCAATTCAATTCATGGTATGCTATGGTGCTGTCATAGGTTCCACTCTTCTGGGAGGACAATGTATGAAAGTAAGTTCTTGAACCAAAACTAAACTAACTTTAGTTATCACAAGAATGGAGATTTAAGTTTTATGCGCTCATTGTATAAAAGATTATATGCAATCAAGTCAATTAAGAAGTAATGGCAAGTAAACCCTATTTAACATAAAGAAATTTTATTGATAAATTACAATAAGGGTAAATAATCAATGATAACAAGTTACATTATACCAATATGCAGTAATCTTTACAATATCAGTGCATATAACTTAAATTTCGTAAACAATAGCTAATAATTTCCTTGTAAGTTAGTTTATTTGAATGATTGTTACATATCGTTTCATAATGTATGGTATATATTGTATTGTATTGTATTATACTGTATTATTTGATGAATACAATGTATGGATAAATTGTGTCATTTCTCATCGTTTTATGATATCACACACCAGCAATATGAAGAATAAACTTGCAATATTATAAAAAGAAAATTATGATACGGTATATAAAAGTGTAGGGTATATGATAAAATAAAATTATTTAATAATAATGAAGGGTGAGTTGAAAGAAAAAGACAAGGTAACGACGCGACCACATCAAATCGGTCGTTACATAAAGTGGCACATTCTGTCGTTACGTAACGACAGATTTAACGATACGATATAATAAAATTTAAATAACAATCAAAACAAACATCGTATTTAAAGTAACAATACGATACAATACAGTGGGTATCTTAAGTAACTCTATCTTTCTTTGTTTTTTCTTTTGGCAGGCAATCTATTTGGTGTCAAATCCAAGTGGAACCATGAAGCTATATGAATTTGTAGCCATATTTGGAGGTCTAATGTTGATCTTAGCTCAAATGCCATCTTTTCACTCACTTAGGCATATTAACTTGATTTCTCTACTACTTTGTCTTGCTTATAGTGCTTGTGCCACAGCTGGTTCCATTTACATAGGTACTTAATTTATATTGCAAAGGCTTATATATTTATTTTTACCAACACTTATTTCTGCAATAATTTTGTAACATCTCCTAATAT
Organism: Nicotiana knightiana; assembly: GCA_005239525.1. Classification (NCBI taxonomy): domain Eukaryota; kingdom Viridiplantae; phylum Streptophyta; class Magnoliopsida; order Solanales; family Solanaceae; genus Nicotiana; species Nicotiana knightiana. The sequence goes on along the minus strand of ML417931.1, from coordinate 64,853 downwards.
ATTTCCTAGGAAGATCATCTAAGGGACCAGAGAAAGACTATTCGATCAATGGCGATAAAGAGACTCGGATTTTTGGCATTTTTAATGCTATTGCTATTATTGCCACCACATTTGGAAATGGCATAATTCCTGAAATTCAGGTTAGTTGTTACAAGAATAAATATTAAGATATTCAAGAAATTCAAATATTTAAACATTATACAAAAAGTATAATATGTTGTAATGTGATTACAGGCAACAATAGCGCCCCCGGTGAAAGGGAAGATGTTCAAAGGGCTATGCATTTGTTACGCCATGCTATCAACAACTTTTTTCAGTGTAGCCATTTCTGGATATTGGGCATTTGGGAACAAAGCTGAGGGACTCATTCTCAGCAACTTTACACATAATGGCCAGCATCTTGTCCCAAAATCATTTATCTTCATCACTAACATCTTCACTATTCTCCAATTGTCCGCTGTTGCTGTGGTATGTATATTCTCTATGCATCCTGGAAAAAAAAACCAAAAAGAAAAGAATTTTACTTTTATAAGTCGACATTATAAAATAATTTTTACACTATCAGGTTATTTAAAAGATAATTATAGGTAATCCACTCATAATAAATAGTTTTCAGTTTGGAAAGTTAACTTGAATAGCTGCCTGCCCAAAAAAAAATAGCTGGCAAATATATATATATATATTAGTGTATAGATATATGTATATTGGCTAAAGACAGTAAATAGCTTTGGCCGAAGGGTTGAAGTGTTAAAAGCCCTTAGTTTCCTAAAAATTAAGGCAAATTATAATTGCTTTAACAGGATAAATTATAATGATAGTATGAGAAAATTCTACACTATAAGTATATATAAAGTTGAGGATTTTGCTTATATATGTAAAGAATTTTTGCATTATGAATTCTGACATATTATAGCACATAACCTGCCTTATTTTTAAGACTATTAATTCCATTAGTTTTTTTAACAATTACTTGTTATTATTTTTTAGATGACGTAACAATATAAAAGTTCTTTTATGATCCCTCAGTATACAAAAGTTAAACTCATAAGTTAAATCCGAAATAAAGGATTTAACTTTAGTACTTGGTGTCATGGTATGGTTTATTTGTTGCAGGTGTACTTGCAACCAACAAATGAAGTACTAGAGAGAACTTTTGCTGATCCAAAGAGCAGTGAATTTTCTACCAGAAATATAATTCCAAGAGTAATTTCTCGATCAGTTTCAGTAATCATATCGACTACAATAGCAGCAATGCTTCCATTCTTTGGAGATATAAATGCAGTGATTGGAGCATTTGGTTTCTTGCCCCTTGACTTTGTGTTGCCTGTCATTTTCTACAACTTGACATTCAAACCATCAAAGAGAAGACCTATTTTCTGGTTTAACATGGCAATAGCCCTTGTTTTTTCAGTCTTAGGAGTCATAGCTGCTGTTGCTGCAGTCAGACAAATTAGTCTTGACGCCAAAGCATATCGATTATTCGCAAATGTCTAAGCAAATGGATATAAATAATTAACTCTCTTAGTTCTAAGTATGATAACATCATTTTCTTCTATTCAAATTATAACTAGTCGTAGGACATCTTGCTGCCTACGTATACAATGTAATGTAGAAAAGAAATATATAAATTGAGCACAAACATATTCTTGAATATAATTTGAACATGTATCATATGCAGTTTGACTTGGTGGATATTGTCCCTAGCTCCATATTCCACTGTCTTAAAGCAAGTTGTCACTCTTTCCAGTGTTGATTACTTAGAAATGGATCATAGCTATCAAAAAAAATTCAATTCAAATAAGAGCATTCTTGACTTATAATACCTAGAAAAAATGGCTCAAAGAAATTACCAAATGAATATTTCTTCGGAAAGAAAGCATTATAAGAGTGAAGAACACATCCCCAAAAATCATTATAAATCTTCATCGTGCTATCTCGGAAGTAGGGCGTATGTTGCCTTTTGGCTGCAGATTCATTTGAACCCATAACTTTAGATACGAAGTATAGATATGTATGTAAAAACCTATTCAAATCTAAACAAATATTAGATATGAACCCATACTTTTAATGGTATAATTAATTTAGTGCAAAGTTGAACCCATTAAATTTCAATCCTGGGCCTCTGTTCGGAAGCTAACATGATCATTCTTTCTCTAAATTCAAAGGAGGCAATGGTTCAGAGTTTTCCTCGTGGGGATGGTTCAAACTCATCCCCTAAGGTTCAGATTGCTCTGCTTGATATTTCCTTTGCGTTTTTTCTTTGAATGTACCGACAATAACCTATAAAAAAGAAAAGATTTAGTATATTAATATATGAGTTTATACTTGTATGTTAATACTGTAAATAATTTTTATTCTATCAAGTTAAATTGACCTACAATAATAGGTAATTCTCCTTATCAAATTTAGGTGGCATATATCAAGGACCTAAATAGTCCAATTTTCATACATTAAGGACCACTTCAATCATTTTCTCTTTAATTTACTATTCACAATAGTTTAAGCTATAGGAAGAGTCAAACTAGAGTTACTTAAAAATGTGTAGAAGCATAGGAGAGTGAGAGAGACTATGATTTCTCTCTTCAATTATTATATCACCTAATATGGCCCCACCCCACCCCCTGTACCGAACCCACTCCCTGCACCACTATGAAAACCGGCCTACCGACCGGATCCCACGTTAGCACCAATGGATATCGAAGTTTCTTCAATGAAGAACTGCTTCAAAGAAGTCCCAGGAGACAACCACTTGACAATGTCAAGCGTCTACCCCCCAAGTTGCTACCAAGTGGAGGCAACTCTGAAAGCTACATTGGAAAAAGAAAATGCTGAGGAAATCCTCCTAAACCATGACCAAAAATGAGAATCTACAACCCTTGGAGATTCTTAGTGAACATTAAAGTATTTGGGAAGAAAATTTCCCATCACCTACACAAACCAAAGCTACAACAACTATGGTGCACCAGTGAGCACCTAACGATCATTGATTTGGCCTGGAACTTTTTCATAGTGAAGTTTCAAGAAAAATTTAACGTGGAAAGGGCCCTGCACGGGGCCCATGGTTCATTATGGGCCATTTTCTCTCAGTCCGAAATTAGGAACCCAATTTTGTTCTGGAAAAGTCCAAGATCCAATCAGCCGCCATATGGATCAGGTTGTGCCAGTTACCCACCGAGTTCTACGACAAGGAGATTCTAGAAAGAGTGGGAAGAAAAGTGGGGAAACTATTGAAGATCGATACCTGCACATCTGTCATTCTCAGAGGTAGATACACAAGGATTTGCATCCAAGTCCCCGTAGACATCCCACTTAGAACTTATGTCATAAATGGAGATCACATACAGCAAATTAAATATGGGGGGAGGGAATCCTGTGTAAGGGGTATGGAGGATAGGACACACAAAGAGGAAGTGCACGGCTACACGAACTCTAGAACCATCGGAGAAGCCGGAATCATCCACGGAGGAACCAAAACCAAAGGGAGGCAGTGATTGGATAACAGTGGAGTTCCCAAGACGGACCAGAAGGAAAGCAAGAGCATACTATCAACCAAAGAAGAAAACACGGTTGAGAAGGCAGGTGGAAGGGAAAAAATCCCTGTATCGTTGGCGACATGTAAGTTTTTCATCCTTGTGGACTTGGGGGAAAGTGAGCCTGGGCTGAAACCCTAACGGGCCAAAGAGCCCAAGCCCAATGAAAAGACAATGGGGCCAAGACTTTAAGCCTAGATGGGCCAAAGGACTTGGGTCGGGAATGGGATGGTCAAACAAACCTTGACCGATTTTTAAAACCATTTGAGGTTAAGGCATTTAGCCCACAACCTGGGCACGTGTCCAAACCCAACACTAAGAATGGCTACATAAATCTCACACGCTAAAACCAAACACGCTCATCTCTAAAAGTGCACGTGTTCCAAGGGAAGTGGAAACTGCTAATAGAGGTAAGTTTAATATACCAGCCAAATATGATACCAGCCACATTCTCTAAGGGTCATATCACGGGGTCCACGAATGAGGTCAAATCCACATGTGATAGCCTCAAATTTACTGAATGAGAAAGATGGCTTCTCTCTCTAAGAGAACTACCCACTCAGAGCTCTTCTTCTCCTCTCTCCTCCCACCACATTGACCATTCAAATGAATTGATAGTACCCATCACCTCCAAAAGATTTGTAATGATGGGGAAACTTTATGCACAAACTCCAACTAAGGCAAATGAAGCCTTAAAAACTACTAAAGGGATGCCTTCTACAATCCAACAGTCTTCTAATACCTTTTACTCTGATAGTAAACAATCAGAACAACATGAAAATTTCTCCCTCCCCCCCCTCTCCAGACACAGAACCTATAAGGGGAACCATTGCCTCTAATGGTGACAATAGCCCCACTACCATCAGACCACCTTCCCAATTCTTGAATGGAAATGGCATTGCCGTGAGCAACCTTTCCACTGACCCTCTTAATAGGGTCCTTGTAAATCACTGTGGTAATCCAGAACCCTCATTACTTAGCTAAGATAGTCATTACATGCCTCAATCATGCAATGTAGAACTATGGGCACCAACTGTGGCTGGCAACCATGGTACAAGCCCAGGTAGCACTCAGCCAACAAACAATGACATCAAACTAGCTGAGCGCCCTGATGGATCAGATCAGCCACTCCATTCCCTTCTACCCCTAGTAACACTAGGAGAAGATATTTTAAGCCCCGCATTCTCCCAGCGATCATCAACATGGACCACGAACCCACCATCAAGGGAAACCCAGATGGCAGGATCAGAAAAGGTCCTAGAGCACCTGCAAGCCTCCAACAGAGAGCTGGAGGCCCTGATTGAAAAGTTGAGAGTATCAAAACAAAGGCAATGCTCCTACTACAAGAGGAGTTGTTAGAGTTCAAAGGACTTGCAGTAAAAATGCTTATTGCACTTTGACCAATGAGCATGAAACTGTGCTGGTAAGTCTAAGGTTAGCCTCAAATCCAAACTCAGGAGACTTAGCTTTAAGACTAAGCCCAGTTCTGATACAAGAAGAGAAACATGTCAGCTCTGTACAAGTGAACGTGAAGGCCAATCCTATGAAAGGGAAGGCTAAATTCCTGAAAAGGAAGTCCCCATCACACAACAAGTTGTTAATGAATTTCATCATTTGGAATGCTAGGGGTGCCAACAGTAGTGAGTTTATGAGGCACTGTGTTGAGATGGTCAAAATGCACAAGCCTGCTATGCTAGTCCTCCTAGAAACTAGGATGACTGAGCACAAACACCTGATTCATGAACTGGGATTCTCTGGGAAAATCCAAAGCTCAACTATTGGCCTGTTTGGGGGCATATTCATCATGTGGAAGGATGATCTACTCAAAATTGATGAAGTCTTCACCACATCTCAGGGAATTAATGTCACGGTCAAGGTAATAATTCCTTCTTCCAACTCTTCTCTTTTCACAATTGTTTATCCTAGCAACACTTATGCACTTAGGAGAAACCTCTGGCAAAAACTCAGAGTTATTCCTGACACCCCTCAAGAAAACCCAGGGCGTCATCTTAAGCTAGTCCACTGAACTCAGGTGGGTGGTACTTTTTGTACCTCTCAAGTCGCTACTCTGCCTCAGGAACAACTATCTTAGTCTCATGCTGAGCTGGAGCTGCTGGGGGCATAGGAATATACTCTGGAACCTTCCCAATATGAACCCTCTACTCAGGAATACGGGCGGCGAGAGTTTGTGTCCCTCTTCCGGCCTGGGATGTAGATGGAGCTATCGGGAGTAGACCCGGCTGAGACAGAGTACTGAAGGCACTCAAGAACTGAGCCAATGTCTCCTGGAGGTCTGGAGTAACGGTAGGGACCTCCTGTGCCCCTCCAACTGTAGCTGCTGGGGGCTCCTCTGCCTCTGCTCTAGCCGGTGCTCGGGCTGCACTGCGTGCTCGTCCTCTGCCCCGGTCCCTACCTCTGGTGGCTCTGACTGGGGGCTCAATTTCCTGGTCATCAGTACGTCCGGTACGGTACGAACCATCTACAAGCAAGAATAGAATAGAGTTTAAGAATTTGATGATAGAAACTAGCATGATAAGGAATTCCAAAGAATTTGATTATTCTTAACAGTTACATAGCCTCTCGAAGATAGATACGGACGTCTCCGCACCGATCCGCGAGACTCTAATAAACTGGCTTGTGACTTGTGACTCCTATAAACCTAGACGCTCTGATACCAACTTGTCACGACCCATTTGCCCTCCGAAAGGTATTGTGACGACACCTAGTATCTACGACTAGGTAAGCCTAAATTTTGTGGAAAATGATAGAATCAATAAAATAAAGACAGAAAAGAACTCAAGTAGATATAACATAACTGCTCGGCATATACACTTTCACTTCCCAAAACCCGGAATGTCACTATAGCCACAAGCTCTGTACTAAATGTAGCTCTATACAATGAGACAGTGAAAAAATACATAAGTCTTTTATGCCTATACTAGAGTAGAAGGGGACTCGTGGGATTCTGCAAACGCGGGAGAATTACCTCGCGGTCTCCTGGCAGCTGCTAGAACGACTCCTAGCCACGATACTGAGTGCTGGTACCTGGATCTGCAAATGGGGAAAACATGCACAAGAAAGGGCATGAGTACTCCACATTCGGTACTCCGTAAGTGCCAAGCCTAACCCCAATCAAGTAGTGACGAGGTCAGGTTGAGGCCCTACTAAGTTTGTTAAACAAGTCAATATACAATTTAAATAGTGAAATATATATAAGCAATGATAAACAAGATTAATGAAAATGGAAAGATTTAATAACAGAAAGAGAGCCCTCGGCTCAGCACATCATATATCTCAACAGTAAATGTGCAATGCAGTACACGGGGAAAGCTCTTGGATCTCAATCCGTAGTCCCAATTTAAATATGCTATGCAGTACAACGGGAAAACTCCCGGATCTCCGTCCGTAGTCCCAATTTAAATATGCATTTCAGTACAGGGGGAAAGCTCCCGGATCTCGGTTCGTAGTCCCAATTTAAATATGCATTTCAGTACAGGGGGAAAGCTCTCGGATCTCGATCCGTTATCCCAATTTAAATATGAAATGCAGTACAGGGGGAAAGCTCCCGGATCTCGGTTCGTAGTCCCAATTTAAATATGCAAAGCAGAAATATGTCAATTATGGCTTAATTAAACAGTCCAGGAAAAACAACAGGCAAGAATAGGGTAAAGCTATCTAAGCATGATGCGACTAGTAGCAAATAAGGGGGAATCAAGTAAGAACAGGTAGGCATGCTTACTCTTAAGCTATCTACTCAATTAAGATAGGAAACAATCATATTTGAATGAAAATGAGCGATTTCATGGAAGTAAAAATAGTATTTAAGTAACAATGACCCGTGTACGCACTCGTCACCTCACGTACACGGCGTCCACGTAAGAAAATCAGTATAAAAATGCCTAAGGAGAAATTCCCGACACAGAATTAGGCAAGCCACTTACCTTGACTGCGCTAATCAACTCAATACCATGCTCTGAGTATCTGACTCCGGGTGGCCCAAATCTATTCAAATTGATTGCATGGTGTAAATATCATTTCAAGGGAACAAAATAGCTAATTATTTATAAGCTAATACGCGAAATTAGTAAATTCGCCCAAAAAGTCCCCCGGGCCCATGTCTCGAAATCCGGTAAAATTTATATTTTTCGAAAATCCATTTTCTCATTAACCCACTCGAACAAGAATCAACAAAATTCGACGTCTAAATCTCCCTAAATCATCATATTTCTACTTGGGAAAATTTCATCCCATTTTCATGGTTTTTCATCCAATTTCATTGATTAGATTGAGGAAAATGATAGAGATTATTGATATACAAATGGACTAAGGTTAGAAAACTTCACCTATGATTCTCCTATTCAAATCCCACTGAAAATCGCCAAGTTCCGAGCTCACAATCGATTTTGGAATTATGAATTTCAAACCCTCGAATTTTCGGTATAACCAGCCCAGATGTTTTGCACCTGCGACACTGGGATCGCACCTGCGGTGCCGCACCTGTGGAAACCTAATCGCAGGTGCAAAAATTCATTAAATGACCTGGGGTCGCCTGCGGCACCCCCTTCGCACCTGCGGAAATACCATCGCAGGTGCGAGACTTCAGAACCAGAATGGTTCAGCTGCACTCAAAGTCTCAAACTCACCCGTTGGGCATCCGAAACAACCCTGCGGCCCCCGGGACCTCAACCAAACCTACCAACTGACCCTAATACCTTTTTTCAAACTTGGTCGAGCCTTAAAAACACATCTCATAACATCAAAATCATCAACTATGCATAGGTTCAAGCGTAAGAACTTAGGAATTTCTAGAATTCACATCTGATGCCGAAACACGTCTAAACGCATCCGAATGATCTCAAATTTTGCACACAGGTCATAAATGACATTATGGACATGCTGTAACTTTCGGAATTCCATTCCGAGTCCGATATCAAAATTTCACCTATCGGCCGAAATCGCCGAAATTCTAACTTTCGCCAATTCAAGCCTAAATCCATAACCGACCTCGAAAACACATTCTGAACACGCTCCTAACCCCAAAATCACCCAACGAAGCTAACGGAGTCGACAAAATTCCATTCCGGAACCGTCTTCACATAGATCTAGCTACGGTCAAATTTCTAAAGCTAAATTCCACATTTATGGACTATGAGTCCAAAATCACCCCGGACTTCATCACTCAACGCTCCGACAAGTTCCAATAATATAAATAGATATGGGAGAAATGGTTAATAGGGGATCGGGTCGCTAATTCTTAAAATGACCGACCGGGTCGTTACAAGATTAATTTTATTACCACTACCCAAAGGCCTTCCTGTACCTCTCTTTTTGTGACCATTCACTGGTTTAGGATTTTCCTCTTCAGTCACCACCTGACTTCTTTCCCTTTTCATTTGTTATTATTATCATTTCTTTTTAATCTGTCTTCAATTACAGATTCTACCATTGGTATTTGTGTCAAGGGCTTCACTTCATTTGATTCCAATAATTGAGCAGAAAAACCATTGCACTTCATCTCCTCCATTAATAATTGTAGAGTACTTTTAGACCTATGAAATACAAAAGCAAGAAAAAGAATTTGTTGTTTATGAGTAACATATACATATAAAAAGAAAGTGTATGTATCTCGAGTGCTTAAAGTGGGAATCTAGATGATATACAATGAATTCGACAGAATCTATCTTGTCTAGCTCGAACTTTACATGTATGAATATGTGAAAAAAGTTATTGTTTATAAATAATACGTATCTCGAGTACTTAATTATTATGGGAGTCTAGACTAGACACAGTGAATTTGATAGAATCTATCGTTGCCCAGCAAAAGAAGTATCTCGAGTATGCTTATTGTGGCCCAGCAAAAGAAGTTCGAGTATGATAGAATCTATCGTTGCCCAGCAAAAGAAGTATCTCGAGTATGCATTCTACCAAATTCATTGTGTCTAGTCTATACAAAAGAAGTATCTCGAGTATGCTTATTGTGGCAATCTAGACTAGACACAATGAATTTGGTAGAATGCATCTTATATAGATTGAACTTTAAATGTATGTGTGTGTGAGAGCAAAAAGTTATTGTTTATGAATAATACATATACAAAAGAAGTATCTCGGGTATGCTTACTGTGGTAATCTAGACTAGACACAATGAAATTGACAAAATCCATCTTATCTAGCTCGAGCTTTAAATGTATGTGAGAAAATTGTTGTTTATGAATGATAAATATACAAAAGAAGTATATCAAGTGGGAATTTAGATTATATTAGACAGAGTAAATTATACATAATCTCATTACTGTCGAGCTCGAGTTTTAAGTATGTATTCGTATGTTGAAAAATTGGTGTTTATGAATTATACATGTACAAAAGAAAAGTATCTCACATGCTTACCATGGTAATCTTGACTAGACACAATAAATTTGACAGAATCTCATTCCTGTCTAGCTCAAACTTTACGTATGTATATGTGGAAAAAATTGGTGTTTATGAATAATGCATATACAAAAGAAAGTATCTCGAGTGCTTACCATGGTAATCTTGACTAGACACAATAAATTTAACAGAATCTCATTCTTGTCTAGCTCAAACTTTACGTATGTGGAAAAAAATTTGGTATTTATGAATAGTACATATACAAAAGAAAGTATCTCGAGTGCTTATCATGGTAATCTTGACTAGACACAATAAATTTAACAGAATCTCATTCTTGTCTAGCTCAAACTTTACGTATGTGGAAAACATTTGGTATTTATGAATAGTACATATACAAAAGAAAGTATCTCGAGTGCTTACCATGGTAATCTTGACTAGACACAATAAATTTAACAGAATCTCATTCTTGTCTAGCTCAAACTTTACGTATGTGGAAAACATTTGGTATTTATGAATAGTACATATACAAAAGAAAGTATCTCGAGTGCTTACCATGGTAATCTTGACTAGACACAATAAATTTAACAGAATCGCATTCTTGTCTAGCTCAAACTTTACGTATGTATTCGTATGTGGAAAACAAAATTAGTAATTATGAATAGTACATATACAAAAAAAGTATCTCGAGTGCTTACCATGGTAATCTTTAATAGACACAATAAATTTGATAAAATCTCATTCCTATCTAGCTCAAACTTTACGTATATGAATGTGGAATTTTTTTTTAGTGTTTATGGATAATACATATACAGAATAAAGTATCTCGAGTACTTACCATGATAATCTTCACTAGACACGATAAATTTGACAGAATCCCATTCCTGTCTAGCTCAAACTTTACGTATATATTCGTATGTGGAAAAAAATTGGTTTTTATGAAAAGTACATATACAAAAGAAAGTATCTCGAATGCTTACCATGATAATCTTAACTAGACGAAGTAAATTTGGTAACATCCATCTTATCTAGCTCGAACTTTACATGTATGCATGTTTAAAAAATATAAATTGAAAGCAGAATCCACTACCTTTAAATCTTAGGTTTACCAACAAAGTACATGTGCTCGCAAAAAACACAAATACTCACACATCAAAACCAACACACTTATAGCAATAAGGAATGAAAAATTTAAAACTGTGGAAAAAGATGAAAAGGCAAACCTGTCAAAGTTTTATGAACGTCAAAACCTGGTGGTAAAGAGGAGAAAAGCTTTCTTTAAGCACATTTATATAGGATTATTATTCATTTATTTCCAGGTTACACTTTTATGATTTTTCTAACTTTTTCCCCTTATTGTTCCTATTTTTAAAATTGAAAGGGCAATTAAGAAAAATAAAGAAAAGAAATGGAGGAATGTTTGACTACTTATACATGTTGTAATCTAATTTAAAAAAAAAATTGAACAAATAATAGAAAATATAATTAATTTTGATGATTTAATTATGAGATTCTAAATGGAGATATTAACAAATGTGTGTCATGTCCTATTAAGCATATAAATTAAAATGAATTCTTCAATTTAACAACCGAGAAATACAAATCTTATCATATTACTTAATAAATATTAAATATAGCCATCTAGATAAAGACCTACTCAACATATCTAGTGAATGAATGTATATTATTATTGATTTCTCATTATTCTAAATTTGAATTATAGAATACATTTCATAACTGATTATTCCAAGTTTGAAATAATTTTACTATTTGGCACCCGGGATGGACCAAAGTTACCAAAACACAACAAACCATAATTACACCTCAGTCTCAAACAAGAAGTCGCATATATGAATCCTCATTTCTTTCTTTAAGTTCAACTCATATTATCATCCTAACAAATAAAATAAAATTTGTCAAGTTGACTATCTATTTTAAGTCATTGGTCCGTAAGGCGCTAATGGGTGGGAGCACTAACTTTAGTACTCATATAAAGTACAAGGTTTGTTAACTGAAAGGAGAACTTCAATATGGTCAGAATTTACAAGGTTTGTTAACTGAAACAAAAGTTGTAAAGTTACATATGACTCTCCTCTCTGCAGCTTGCAAGCTAGATTGACGAAATATATTATTCACATATTTGTTTACAACAGTGAAGTCCGATCCCAAATCTTGATAATAATCATGATGCCAGGATTTAGTTTTACAATAGTGAAGTACAAATACACATCCCCATATGCTAGTTACATTCGCGCTTCTGGAAACTTCTTCAACGAAAACCTAGAATACCAAAAAAATGAAGCTTCCTCTAAAATTGAATCAGCTGTAACCAATGGAATGATCACTTTTCAACACTTGAGATTGAATGATCACTTTTCAACGCTTGAGATTGTCGAGGCCTACAAAATAATCCGGTGTGCCTGCAGTAAGAGACATGAAGACCACCAGCCAGAATGAAGAGAAAATTTCAGCTCCTTTCCAGATGCGTATACCATCTAATATGGTGATCGTGAATCTACAATATGAGGAGCCAGAGGCCCCAACTCATTGATGTATGTATATTGACAGCGGCTGTAAATATTTTTGGCGGAAGGGTCAAAGTGTTGAAAGCCCTTCGTTTCCAAAAAATTAAGGCATATTATAATTGCTTTAGTATGATAAATTATAATGATAGCATAAGAAAATTTTACATTGTAAGTATATATAAGTTGAGGATTTAGGTTATATATGTAAAGAATTTGCACTATGTATTTTGACATATTATAGAATGTAACCTGCCTTATTTTTAAGATTAGTAATTTCACCTCTTCTACAATTACTTATAATATTTATCTTTCAGGTGAGTTAAGAATATAAAAGTTCTTTTATGATCCCTCGGTGTATAAAAGTTAAACTCGTAAGTTAAATTCGAAATATAAAGGATTTAACTTTTATACTTAGTGTCATCATGTCATGGTATGGTTTATTTGTTGTAGGTGTACTTGGAGCCAACAAATGAAGTACTAGATAGGACATTTGATGATCCAAAGAGAAGTGAATTTGCTACCAGAAATGTAATTCTAAGAGCAATTTCTCGATCAATTTCAGTGATTGGAGCATTTGGTTTCTTGCCCATTGACTTTGTGTTGCCTGTTATCTTCTACAACTTGACATCCAAACCATCAAAGAGAAGACCTATTTTCTGGTTTAACATGGCAATAGCCCTTGTTTTTTCAGTCTTAGGAGTCATACCTGTTGTTGCTGCTGTCGGATAAATTAGTCTTGACACCAAAACATATCGATTATTCGCAAATGGATAAGCAAATGAACATATATAATTAATTATAGCAGTTCTAAGTATGATAGTATCATTTTCTTCTATTCAAATTATAATTAGTCGTAGGACATCTTGCTTGTTATCCAATCTGTATTGTTGTAATAAATAATTAAACCATTAAACTTTCTGAAATATAAACAGAAACAGAAAGTTAGTAACACCAGTTTAACAAAATAAATTCTGAAAAATAGTATAGGAATAAATCGAGCCCACTGAATGCACAGTGTGTCCTTAAGAAAATTATTCCCTTCAAGTTCCCGAGGTGTTGGAATATTATCCTCCCAGGATAGAACGATTTAATTCACCAGCGTATTGGTACCAAAAACTCCGGTGAACGCCGAACCACTCAATGGTCGAAAAACACACAGGAAAATATTGTGCAGAAGAAGAAGAAGGTAATCAGAAAATTTAGTAAGTAAAAATTCTGGGATTCAAGGCATATTTATAGACCATTTGGCACTGATTCTGAAAAAGTTTGCAACCTTTCAGAACAACCATAGCTGTTAGAACAGATGGGAATATTGCAGGAAAAAAAATAGAAAATGTATTTAAAAATAATCCGGGAAAGATAACGGACCGGACCAAATCGGTCGCGGGTCATGGGTTATTCCGGATTGAATTTTTGTTAATTAATTAAATAATCGAAAGGAATTTTGTTCAAAAAGATAAATCAATCAATCTTTGACCAAATCCAAATCCAAATCCCAAGCCGAGCGACGACGACGACGACGGCGCGAGGCTTGTATTCTTCTCAACTCTTTAAGAGCTAGAGGAAGAGCAATTGTATATATACCCATCAAAAGTCTTTTCTTCCTTCAATATGGGACAATGTCCCTTTGCCAAGGAGGGAAACTCAAATATTTCATTTCCTTCCATTTCTCATTCACCCTCTTTAAGCTACACCAAACTTAAAATAAAGCTGCACCAAGCTTAAAGCCCAACATTGCTGCCTAAGTATACATTGTAATGTAGAAAAGAAATATATAAATTGAGCACAAACACATTCTTGAATATAATTTGAACCTGTATCATATACAGTTTGACTTGGCAGATAATGTCCCTAACTCATATTCCACTGTCGTAAAACAAGTTACCACTCTTTTGAGTGTTGATTATTTGGAAATGGATCATAGCTACCAAAAAAATTCAGTTTAAATAATAGCATTCTTCGACTTATAATACCTAGTAAAAATGGATCAAACAAATTACCAAATGAATGTTTCTTCAGAAAGAAAGCATTATAAGCGTGAAGAACACATCCTCTAAAATCATTAGAAATATTCATCGTGCTATCTCGGAAACAGGGGCGAATGTAGCCTTTTGCATGCAGGTTCATTTGAACCCATAACTTTAGACACGAAGTATAGATATGTATGTAAAAACTTACTAAAATCTCAACAAATATTAAATTTGAACCCATAATTTTAATGGAATATAATTTTGTGCAAAGCTGAACCCAATAAATTTCAATCCTGAATACGCCTCTGCTCGGAAGCTAACATGATCATTATTTATCCAATTTCAAAGGAGGCAACGGTTCAATTTTCTTCGTGGGGATGGTTCAAACTCATCCCTTGAGGTTCAGATTGCACTGCTTGATATTTCTTTTGCGTGTTTTCTTTGAATGTACCGGCAATAACCTATAAGAAAAGAGAAGATTTATTATATTAATATATGAGTTTATACTTGTACGCTAACAATGTAAATGATTTTTATTCTATCAAGTTCAATTGACCTACAATAACAGGTAATTCTCCTTATCAAATAAGAGAATTATTGACTTATAATACCTAGGAAAAATGGCTCAAACAAATTACCAAATGAATGTTTCTTCAGAAAGAAAGCATTATAAGAGTGAAAAACACATCCTCAAAAATCATTAAAAATCTTCATCGTGCTCTCTCGGAAGCAGGGGCGAACATAGCCTTTTGGCTGCAGGTTCATTTGAACCCATAACGTTGGACACGACGTATAGATATGTATGTAAAAACCTACTAAAATCTTAACAAATATTAGATTTGAACCCATACTTTTAATGGTATAATTAATTTTGTGCAATGGTTCATAGTTTTCTTCGTGGGGATGGTTCATACTCATCCCTTGAGGTTCAGATTGATCTGCTTGATATTTCCTTTGCGTGTTTTCTTTGAATGCACCGGCAATAACCTATAAAAAAATAGAAGATTTAGTATATTAATATATGAGTTTATACGTGTACGCTAAAAATGTAAATGATTTTTATTCTATCAAGTTAAATTGACCTACAATAACAGGTAATTCTCCTTATCAAATTTAGGTGGCATATATCAAGGACCTAAATAGTCCAATCTTCATACATTAAGGAACACTTTGAGTATTTTCTCTTTAATTTACTATTGACAATAGTTTAAGGTATAGGAAGAGTCAAACTAGAGCTACTTAAAAATGTGTAGAAACATAGGAGAGACAGAGAGGCTCTTATTTGTCTCTTCAATTATTATATTCTCCTAATATGGCCCCACCCCCTGTACTGGACCCACTCCCCTCACCACTACGAAAATTGGCCTACCCATCGGATCCCACGGTAGCACAATGGGTATCGAAGCTTTTTCAATGAAGAACTGCTTCAAAGAAGTCCTAGGAGACAACCACACCCAAGTTACAACCAAGTGGAGGCAGCTCTGAAAGCTCCATTTGAAGAAGAAAATGCTGAGGAAATCCTCCTAACCCATGACCAAAAAATGAGAATCTACAACTCTTGGAGATTCTCAGTGAAAATCAAAGTATTTGGGAAGAAAGTTCCCCATGACCTACTCAAACCAAAGCTACAACAACTATGGTGCCCCAGTGAGCACGTAACGATTATTGACTTGTTCTAGAACTTTTTCATAGTGATGTTTCAAGAAAAAATTAACATGTAAAAGGCCCTGCATAGGGCCCGTGATTCATTATGGGCCATTTCCTCTCAGTCCGAAATTGGGAACCCAATTTTGTTTCGGATTAGTTCAAGATCTAATCAACCGTCATATGGATCAGGCTGCCCCAGTTACCCACTGAGTTCTACGACAAGGAGATTCTAGAAAGAGTTGGGAAACTATTGAAGATCGATGCCTGCACATCTGCCATTCGCAGAGGCAGATATGTAATGATTTGCATCCAAGTCCCCATAGACATCCCACTTAGAACTTCCGTCGTAATCGGAGAGCACAGATAGCAAATTGAATACGATGGGGAGGGAATCATGTGTAAGGGGTATGGGAGGATAAGACACACAACAAGGAAGTGCACGGATACATGAACTCCGGAACCATCAGATAAGTCGGAATCATCCACGGTGGAACCACAACCAAAGGGAGGCAGTGATTGGATAACAGTGGAGTTCCCAAGACGGACCAGAAGGAAAGCAAGAGCATACTATCCACCAAATGAAGAAAACACGGTTGAGAAGGCAGGTGGAAGGGAAAACATCTATGTATCATCGACGACATGTAAGTTTGTCGTCCTTGGAAACTTGGGGGAAAGTGAGGCCTAGGCTTAAACCCTAACGGACCAAAGAGCCTAAGCCCAACGGAAAGACAATGGGGCCAAGACTTTAAGCCTAGATGGGCCAAAGGACTTGGGTCGGGAATGGGATGGTCAAACAAACCTTGACCGAGTTTTAAACCCTTTTGAGGTTAAGGCATTTAGCCCACAACCTGGGCACGTGCCCAAACCCAACACTAAGAATGGCCACATGAAGCCCACACGCCAAGACCAAATACTCTCATCTATGAAAGAGCACGTGTTCTAAAGGAAGTGGAAACTACTAATAGAGTAAGTTTAATATACCCGCATCTAACCCAAAAATGATATCAGACACCTTCTCTAAGGGTCATATCATGAGGTCCACAACTGGAGTCAAATCCACAGATGATAGCCTCAGATTTGCTGAATGAGAAAGACAGCTTCTCTCTCTGAGAACTACCCACTCAGAGCTCTACTTCTCATCTCCCCTCCCACCAGATTGACCCTTTAAATGAATTGACAGTACCCATCACCGAAGATTTGTAATGATGGGAAACATTGTGCACAAAACCCAACTAAGGCAAATGAAGCCTTAACAACTACTAAAGGGATACCTTCTACAATCCAACACTCTTCTACTCCCTTTTACTTCGATGGTAAGCAATCAGAACAACATGCAAACTCCCCCCCCCTCTAGACCCAGAACCTAGAAGGGGTACCATTGCCTCTAGTGGTGACAATAGCCCCACTATCATCAGACCACCTTCCCAATTCTTGGATGAAAACCTAGATGGAAGGATCAGAAAAGGTCCAAGAGCACCTGCAAGCCTCCAACAGAGAGCTAGAGGCCCTGATTGCAAAGTTGGAAGTATCAAAACAAAGGCAATGCTCCTACAACAAGAGGAGTTAATAGAGTTCAAAGGACTTGCGGGAGAAATGCTTATCGCACTTTGACCAGGGAGCATGAAACTGTGCTGGTAAGCCTAAGGTTAGCCTCAAATCCAAACTCAGGAGACTCAGCTTTAAGACTAAGCCTAGTTCTGATACAGGAAGAGAAACATGTCAGCTCTGTACAAGTGAACTTGAAGGCCAATCCTATGAAAGGGAAGGCTAAATGCCTGAAAAAGAAGTCCCCATCACACAACAAGTTGTTAATGAATTTCATCATTTGGAATGCTAGGGGTGCCAACAGTAGTGAGTTTATGAGGCACTGTGTTGAGATGGTCAAAATGCACAAGCCTGCTATGCTAGTCCTCCGAGAAACTAGAATGACTGAGCACAAACACCTGATTCATGAACTGGGTGGGATTCTATGGAAAATACAAAGCCCAGTTATTGGCATGTATGTGGGCATAGTCATCATGTGGAAGGATGATCTACTCAAAATTGATGAAGTTTTCACCACATCCCTGGGAATTAATGTCATGGTCAAGGTAATAATCCCTTCTTCCAACTCTTGGCTTTTCATTGTTGTTTATGCTAGCAACACTTATGCACATAGGACAAACCTCTGGATACAGCTCAGAACTATCTCTGATACCTATCAGGGAATTCAATGAAGTCTTGAGAGCTAGAGACAAGTATGGGGAGAATTGCATCTCTGCTCCTAGGGCTAATCTTTCTGGCAATGCATAAATCAATGTAAGCTGATTGACCTTGGTTTCAAAGGTAGCAAATTTACCTAGACTAACACGAGATATAGGATTAATAGTCAGTTAATCCTGGAAACACTATATATGTGTCTTGATAATGAGGATTGGATCCAAGAATTACCTTCTAGTACAATTATCCACCTTTATAGAACTCACTCTGATCACTGCCCTATGTTAATCAATCTTTGGTTCAAGCCCATCAGCCTCCCTGAACCATTTATATTTGAGCCCATGTGGTGCAACCACCCTTCTCTCACCAATATAATGCAGCAGGCCTATGAAGGTAACTGTAACCTACATGAGAAAACTACCGAATTCCAAGATCAATTTACAACTTGGAACAATATAGTTTTTGATAACATCTTCCATAAGAAGAAATATCTTCTAGCTAGGCTAGGAGGTATCTAGAAATCTAATGTATATCCCTTCAACACTTACCTTCAACATCTAGAATGTCAACTCCTAAAAGACTATTCAGTCATTCTAAGAAGTGAAGAGGAATTATGGAAAACTAAATCTAGGATAAACTGGCTAATGGAGGGAGATTCTAACACAAAGTTCTTCCGCACCTTCACTCTCAACAGGAGAAGAAGGAATAGGATTTTGGCCCTCCAAAATGAAGCTGAGGATTGGATAGATGACTATAAGGGAATTGAAGATGTCATATTCCAGTTCTACTCACCCTTATTCACCATTGTCCATCAATCTTCTACCAAGGGTAGAGATACCACCCCATACAACTCTCACACCTTTTTCATATACGGATCAGAACATTCCTAGTGCTCCTTTGGGGAATAGTGAGATAAAGATTGCTTTATTCTCATTCAAACATTTCAAAGCCCTGGGCTAATGGCCTACACCCAATGTTCTACCAAAAGTTTTGGAATGTCCTTGAGGGTAAGGTAACCAACTTTTGTGAGCAGGTATTCCACACCCTTGAAATGAACCATAAGGTTAACACTACACATTTGAGCCTAATCCCTAAATGTGAAAATTCAACAATAGTGAAGAACTTCAGACTTATTGGCCTATGCAATACAATATACAAATTGATCACTAAAATCATTATTAACAGAATAAAGCATATACTACCCTCTATCATAGGCCCTAGCCAAGCCAGCTTTTTGTCTAGCAGGAGGGCATGTGATAATGCCATTATTTTGCAAGAATATATTAGTCATTTTAAGAAAATAAAAGGTATAAATGCCAACATGATCCTAAATATTGATCCGGAGAAGGCCTTTGATATGTTAGAATGATTCTTTATCGGAGACAAGCTGCTTTCTTTGATTTCCCTAGCAGCACCACCAAGATGATTATGTCCTGCATTTTCACCAGTTCTATCTTTTTGCTTGTCAATGGGAGTAGGACTTAGTACTTTAAGCCTAGTGGGGGCATCAGACAGAGAGACCCTATGTCTCCCTACATCTTTATCATGTGTATAGAGAGACTATCCAAAAGAATTGATGCAAAAGTGCAGAATAGGAATTGGTTCCCTATCAAAATCATTCAAACGGGGCCAAAATTATCCCATCTCTTCTTTACAGATGACCTCACTCTATTTTCTAGAGCAAACACCAAGAACTACAATACTATTATAGAAACTCTCCAGGAGTTTAAATGTAAGTCTAGCCAAAAGGTAAATAACATCAAGTCCAAAGTTATCTTCTCCACAAACTTCCACCAAGAGGAAGTAAATAGACGAGCCAGGATATTGGCCATTAAACCCAGTCTCTCTTTTAGTAAGTACCTGGACTTTTTCATCTTTCACAAAAATCCACCAATAGAGACTATCAGTTTATCATTGATAGTATGCAGACTAAGCTTGCAAGATGGAACACCCATTTTATGAATATGGCTGAGAGGACTACATTAGATAAATCCTCTCTTGGGTGCATCCCTGGTCATGTCATACAATACATTAAACTCCCAGCTCAGATGTGCAACCAAATTGACAGAATTTAGAGAAATTTCATTTGGGGTACCACTGCAGCTAAAAGATAAATGTACCTAGTTGGGTAGAAAACTGTGACAAAGCCTAAGAAGGAGGGTGGCTTGGAAGTGCAGACAGCTAGAAACAGAAACATTGCTACCCACACTGGTCTGGACCAGAGGATGTACAACAATACCAATTCTCTATGGGTCAGGGTTTTGTTCCACAAGCACTGTACTAGCAGGAATCCTTCTAGGCACATTGCCTCTAGGATTTGGCAAAATGTCAAAAATGGTTGGTATGTTTGTAGTAAGGCTACTAGGTGGGTAATACAGAAAGGGGATATAATTAAATTTTATGATGATAGATGGATCTCTGGCATGGAGACCCTTAGAAGCATTATCAGTGGTCCGCTGAACAGATGCAAAGTTTGAATGTAGGCTCATGCTACAAGTAGGGTCACTAGGACATTGGTAATATCTCCTTTGACCTCCCTGAGGAGGTAGTTACTAATATTAATTCTATCTTTGGAAATCCGGATAGGATGGTTGGGAACCAAACTGGTAGTGGCCTCTTCTCAACCAAAAATGCCTATAACCTCATAAGAAGTTTGAACCATCATCAGGATCATAACTCTGGGAAAAACTTCAACTGGGTTTGGGGCGCAAAACTGCCAAACAAGATAAAATTTGGTTAGTAACCCATGCCTATGCTCCCCACAACTCAATACCTCCACTCAAGGGGTATGAATCTTAACCTTATGTGCTTCTTTTGTAGCAAAGAGGAAGAAATCATTGAACACCTAATCTTCAGATGTGATAATGCTAACCAATGATGGCAGAAGTTAGCTAAACAAAGCCATTCTAACCTCATCATCCCAAATATTGTAATTATCCAAACAAACAGGGTGCACACTCTCAACGAGGTAAAGCACCAACCCTTCAATGACATACTCAAATGGAGGCACTTAATCCTTTTCTGCCTTTGGCAAATATGGATAGCCAGGAACATCAAATGTTTCAACCATAGGAAGGATCATGTCTTCTTTAGAGTGACCATTAACAAGGCTGCAGAATTCATGCACATGGCAATAGGAGGAAAAGAGCCCAGACACATTACTGTTGTCTCTATTAAATGGTAACCCCCAGGGAGGGGTTATTACAAGCTAAACTCTGATGGTGCTTACCATAAAAAAGATAACACATGGAGAATAGGAGGGGTAAGTAGAAACAATAATGGGGATTGGGTAACAGGATACATGGGGAAAATCGAGTGCACAAATACTCTCCATTATGAGCTAACAACTTTCTTGTAGGGCCTAAAAATGGCAAAATCAAACAATCTAGTGCCCTTAGAGGCATTGCGGACTCGACAAAAGTAATATAATGCACAAACAATGGTCATCTGATATATGAC
Organism: Nicotiana knightiana; assembly: GCA_005239525.1. Taxonomy (NCBI): domain Eukaryota; kingdom Viridiplantae; phylum Streptophyta; class Magnoliopsida; order Solanales; family Solanaceae; genus Nicotiana; species Nicotiana knightiana. The sequence continues at coordinate 43,160 of ML417931.1, read as the reverse complement.
CCCCTGATCTGTAAATGCAGGTCTTTCATAGCAGCGCTTGGCCATCCGCCACTAAATCACACATTCAGAGAGGCAAATAGGACGGCGGAAAAGTTGGCAATAGAGGCAGGGAGCCAGTTGGGGGTGGGAATCAAATTTTTTGTAGCTCCTCCGGTGTTTGTCAATGAAGTACTATGGGCAGACACTTTAGGAACTATTTTTAGAAAAACGTTAATAGTTGTAATCTATATCTATATTATTATAAAAGTGGGAACTCTTTAATTAAAAAGTTAAATTACTTAAATACCCTTCTAAATAATCTAATTACCTTATTTATAAAAACTGAAAAAAATAAAGCCTGCCAACGGCCCTAATCAAAGGTTCATACCCTTTTACCAATGATCACAACCATCCCCAAGTTTCACTAAGGGTTCCTATTTTTAGTTTATACTCGGTGGTCCCTTTTCAAATAAGAAGAGAAAAATTGTTGCTTAGATTTTCAAAATGAGAACAAAGTCTTAATTACTGTTGCTTGCCTTTTCACACTGTATTTATTTTGGACGAGATTGTCTTGAAACCAAAACAAGTATTATCATATTTAACTCATTATTTTTTCTTATTCATTCTGGTATTTAGATACTTTATCTAATATTTTTCAGTTACATTTATTTTGAAAGGATGTCTATCCACGTTATTGTACAAATATAAACAAAAGCAAACTGTTGAATGTAATTCTTTTTTATGCAGAAACTTTATACATTTGCTATCATTTTTCTTAATTTTCCTTTACACCTCTTACATAAACAACTCTTCAAGCAACTCACATAAAAGAAAAAAGGAGTACAAGAAAGTTCTACAGTGAATTTGGCCATAAGAAAGCATTTAGAGGATGATAATATGCTGGGTAGAATAAGAAATGGAGGAAGAAAAAGAAAATAAGAGAAATTAGAAAGGATCATGTTTTGAGCATGGAAAAGAGGTTTGGGAAGTTGTTGAAGAAATATGTTCTACCTGAAATTGTTTGTTTTCTATTCAACTCTCATCTCCTTCTTTGTAATACACAATATTGGCATTTACATTTTGTTCTAAAGGAATTTAAGAAAACAATATGTTTACAAAATTATTTAAACAAGAGGATATATATATATATATGCGTGTGCATACACAAAGAAAAACTTAGTCAAAATACGATGTTGTTATGCTAAATGCAAATATGTTGATAGAATTGTTACAAAGAAAGCTAAATAAGAGGCATAAATATAATAGTGGATACCTCAAGAAAAGCTAGTATTAAGAAGTCAAATCTAGAAGGAGGTTACAAAATTATCCCTATTAAAATATTACCGGTTTTTTATTAGAAGCCGACAACCAGGAGAAGATTAAGAATTTAAGCAACCATGAAAATGGTATTCAAATAGAAAAGTATATTTTTAGAAGTTAGAGCTACGCGCTCATATTTGTTTTTGAAAATTTTGACATAATTATGATTTTCATCATCCTTTGCAGATACACCAAGAAATATTTTATTATTATTGACATGATGTTTTGGTACACTTGACCACTACATATCGCTTAATAATGTTACTGTCACCATGCACTCTAAATTTAAAGGCTATTATTTTATGGAATTGATCAAGAAATTTTATACATCTTTATAAGTTCAAATATATCTACTCAATTTTACCTCGATAAATAAGTCACCACACGACAATTCATATTGATCATAACTTATAATTTTTTTCCTTCCATGTGTAATATTTATGATAATGATTATTTTAATAATATTCATATTACTTATAGGATAGAATACTACATAACTCGACTGCACGTGCGACGAAACTAGTATTGTAAATGTAGCTTTGGACTACTCATTGTTTGGTATGATGGGCTTAACTCCTCAACGTCCCAGCAACAATTACTGAACCACAAACAAGATCACCATGGACAATTCCTTCAGCATTTGCAATGCACATTTTAAGCTGAGCAACTTCGCGACGAACACCCAATGTTTCAACAGTTACATGTGAACCTTTCATATACAAAATTTCATAGGGCCCCTGCAAATATATGGATGGACCAAATATTATTGTCATATGCTGCAAAAGTAAGTAATTTTTGGTATAAAGGTCAAAGTTTAAATATCGGTTGCGAGTAAATTTTTTCCTACATGTTCATGCAATTAGGAAGCAAATGACATTGTTATATTATGCAATAACAAAATAAAAGGCAGATCTAAAATTTCAAAAAAATATGGGTGCATTGTTACAAAGAGATGAATTAAGAATTTATATTTGTTTGTTCAACCTATTAGTTCTTACCATGAATCCATTACCATTTAGAAACTATAGGTTCTTGCAATTTTAATCATTTTGAACATATATACCTATCTCTATATAAAAAATGTTGGGATCATTGAACCCCATTGAATATATGCTACATCCTCCACAACTATTAGCTTAAATATGGACATTTAGTTTAGTTATATAAAATTTTGCGATAATAAAACGAGAACAAGAATTTTATTGTGTTAGATTTAAGGATTCTGAATAAATAAATCTCACTAAAAAAAAAAAAGAAAATGAAAAACACTTAATTAAAACACAAGTGGTAACACTAGACATGCCTACAACCAGGAGATTTGAACTCCTAACTTCAATTGTAAAGGTACACCGAATAATCATTGCATCATATGATTCTTTGATGTATATTTATTTAATTTTAAAGAAGTATAACACATTGTTATACATAATATAGAAAAAGGAGTATAGATTCACGTGCACCATGCTCCTCCATATAGATGCGCACCTAAACAAAACAACGGATGTGCGACCACCAAGGTCGTGATGGGATAAATATGATTCATTTACCCTTAACAAAGGTCTCCGGTTCGGAAAAAAATCCTTATAGAAAGTGCTTCCTCTTTTAATTGGCCTTACGCAGAACATATCCGAATTAATTGGGTGTCCGAAATGGGTACCACGATGAAAAACCCCACACACAAAAAAAGGAGAAATTTGCGGAAATGGGAAACCCAAAAAAAAAAAAAAAAAAGAAAACTGGTTACTTGCCTCACATTTGAGGATGCCACCGATTGAATGACAAAGATCAACCTTTGAAATGGTCCCAGTGGCTGAAAAGATACACACAAATTCACCATTCATTTTACTCAATGACCAAAAATTTTCAACAAGATCCTGCAAAAAATAATAATTAATTAGTTCAGTGATAATCGTTCTAAGCAATTAAAACATTAACAAATTAATTATTGTATTGACCATCAAATATATCTTACTTCTCCAGGCTCCACTACAACAACAGCAGGAGTGAACTCACTCCCTATTGTTAGTGCTGCAATCCCACCTTCACCCACAAAAAAAAAAAAAAAAAAACAAAATAAAGCAGTA